>JAODPA010059679.1:0-11225 GCA_025585075.1 Nepenthes mirabilis
GTTTTTTTTCTATATATAATAATTCGACCAAGTTAATTTTTAATGTTTCATCGAAGGTCTGAACAAACCTAAATCAGAAAGGGACAGCGCCTATGAAAATGGCGAACAAAAGTAGTAGCCAGTACGCAAGGCTGGCTGCGGGCCAGCGGGTTACACGCTTCGCTTCTTCCACATTCCTCGTTCCCGCGCGTTCCCACAACGCTCCTCTCCCGCTCTGGGAAGTCTGGTGGAAATAACCAACGGGCACGGCGAGACAAACGAAAGAGTTTCTCATTTCGATTCGAGACGATGACCTCCTAGGCCACGACACGAGGCCCATTTGGGTTTTTCCCCTGCATCCAAAAACCCTAGATTCTACCCGATATTCTTCAACCACATTCTTGATCAGGTACTTTATTCCTGATTATTTCTTTAACTTCGTTCGTTGTTTGAATGCACATTTTCTAATTTTATCTTTCATGATTTATCTGCTCAGATCCGTTACTTTTGGCAACTGTGGATATCTTTGTGATTAATTTTATGCGTGCGGTTTTACGTCAGTACGAATTTAATCACACTTCTTATTTTTTGCTGTATCTGCACAATGTACGGGTGCTGTGTTTGAAAATGTTGATGGGCTTTTCACTGAAAGATTGAGGCACGCTAATTTGCTCTTATGGGAGGAAACAGATGATAATCTGATTGGATGATTCTTATTATGTTTTTAGTGGAGGAGTGATTTACGTTTTACGCAAACTGGAATATTTGTCCCTTTTCTCTCTCTTTTTTTTTTTTGATCTTTTGCCTTCTTTTTAGCTGAAGATGCTGAACATGCCTCGTTTGTGTACTTGTGCGGAGGAAGAATTGTCTTTCTTGTGTTGGATACGGGGGTTCGGCGCTGTGATTTTGATTCTTCTGCTGCTGTGGCTGAAAGAGCTTTTTTTTTTTTTTTTTTGTTGTCTCGAAGTAATGACTACAGATGATTGTGTGCATGGGCATTCTAATTTTGGTTCAGTATCAATTAAGCCGCCGAGAAGATATAATCTGGGTTTATTGAAAATAGTTAGATAGACATAAGAAGCTTTATCCAACGAGATGAAATAAAAATGCTTATTCATGGGCCTTGCTTGGGTATCTGCAACGACTTGGGGGGAAGAAGAGAGGATGAAAAGAAATTTTGTCTTAAAACTAAAAGTGTTTGAACCAGATTTTCCTTTTTTTACTTGTGTTTTTCAGAAAAGCATCGTAATAGCCGACTGAAACGTTAGTTTTCTTTTGGTGAACTTAAAAAAAAAAGTCTGTTTGGAGTTCCTCTGGAATCCTCCTCCCCCTCCCTCTATGGTATCATACTCTTTCCCAATTTCGAATGGATTAATAGTGTTCCTGCTGTGAAAAACTTATATTTATAGCTCATATCTTGTTGCTTTATGAGGCAAAATTGTTAAGTCATAATAGTGCCTAGTCTTTTGTATTTGCACTTTTTTTATGCTTATCTGAAGGAATGGATGTTCGCCTATTTGTCAGGAAATTGAGTCACAGCTCACAAATGGAACCTATATAGGTCTTTCTCTCCCCACCCAGAATTTTTTTAACCTTAATTTGTTATTTTGTATTTCTTATTTTTTATTTGAGGAAGTTTTTCCTAACTTTTGTGGATAGGTTCATCTCCCTCTTTGGCTCTATTCGCGCTTGTCAATATTTTTGTTAGGAAAGATAAAATAAGACAAAGAGCTAGAAGCTTATAATGTCAATTGGCTGTCCTATGTGTTGGGTTTTTGGATAACTCCTTTGTAAATTCTACACCCATCGACATGTCGCCCAATGGCATGTTCGGGTGGATACGTCAAGTATGGGTCAGCCAAGCGATGAGTTTTTATGGAGGTTTGTGTGAGGTTTATGTGAGGACAGTTGAGCAAGTCATTTCTAGTGAACCAAAAAAATTTATGCCTAGTAGGCGCATGATAGATACTCGTGTACTGTTTCCTATAGGACCAGTGTTTGAAGGGCACACGTGCGTAAACTTTCCAAAGGAAGGTCACGTTTGATGCACGTGAGGGGCATATGTACAGCAACATAATATAAAAGCTCTTACGTGTTTTGTTAGAGTTAACACATGAAGTTTTTGGTAGTTTTTGAGTACCGACATAGTGAACAAAAAACAGATAAAGAAAGAGAAACGGAAGAAAAAGAATATTTACTCATCCGTTTGAATTTTGAATTGCATTCCATTCTTCGATGACCTTGGATTTGTCTGTCATGTTCCAAAATTCGATTCCATCATTAATAATTAACGAGATTAATCATGAACAAATAATAAACCCAATAATTCATAGACATGAGTTTCACGTCGATATCTCAACTGACTAAATAAAAATAATATAACCTATCCGAAATGTCACGTCATCAGGTTGCTAGAATACCGACCATACCATAACATCAGACCATACATGAGTTATGTCTAAACCAAAAATCAGAATCACTGAAAAATCAAAATAAAAATCAGAATCCAACAACATTACTCAGAATACGTTGCAATAATTAAGTTAATATAAAACTAAATTGTCCGAAATAAAATACAACAAATGATTTCTTTCCAAACCTAATCTAAACTTTCTTCAACTCTAACTCCTCAAACAAAACCTTACTTTCTTGCAAGTACCCAAGTTGCTAATCTGAAATGGGTTAGCGAAAAATAAAAACAAGTATGAGCCGAAAGCTCAACAAAGCATATAAATTTTATAATTAAACATATAATTTTCATTATACCAGAAAGAAAAATGAATTGAATTCAAATGTAATGCCATAAATTTTCACGTCAAATATGCACAACTTTTAAATTTTCTTTTTTAATTCCTTAATTCAAACGTGCCATGCAAATTTTGTTCAAACATGATTTTTTATGAACCAATGGCTAGTAGGGCTTTACCGATGAATGAGTGGATAATTGAAAGTCGCGTTATATTTATTTTTACACAATCAAAGACCTTACGCTATTATTCAAGACTCATAGATAGGCCGTCGTATATATAACCCTATAAATGGGGCCAAACGCTACTTTCACCCCCAGATGATAGGTTCGAACCTCGATTACTATTATAATATATTAAGGCATGCTATAATATACTACCGTTAAACTTATTACAATGGTCCAATGCGTAAACAATTGAAAACTATATCCAATTTTATATAATTCTTGTATTTTATTATTCTGGAGAAAATATTCTTAAATCCTTAACAAATTATAGCATACTCCTTTAAATTCATTGAATTTCTTATCATGCAATGACTTGAGTATTTGTAAGATTTTAAACATGTTGGTTTTAAAGTATGAAATGCTACATGCTGGAGTTTTTAAAATATACAAGCTACTACAACAAAATTTCAAGTAAAATTAGTAAAATCCTATCATGTTAACATCTCCTTTCAAATATAAAGTATGCAGGGACAATTTATAGCAAATTTAAGATATGCAAAACATATAAAAGCATTGAAATGATAATCCAGAACATGCTTGAGTATTAATGCAGAAACTAGTTAAGAAACATAATATGTGTACAATAAGAGCGTAAATTTCACAAAATTTTCCAAAAAAAAGGCAATGTGAACTCATGCATGTGAAGTATTTACATAGGAAATTATAGCATGTATGAACATTGAAAAAAGGTATAAAGTCATACATGGTCAATGTTGCAGAAAATCAGCTAGGAAACATAATGTATATGGAATAAGGGCATAAATTTTCATAAAAAGTTCATGGAACAGGAATAGTATCACATGCATACAAATTATAAACCCTTTAGCTCCAAAATTATAACATTTATGAATATTTGGAATAAAAAATGCTCTAAGAAGTAGAAAGAATTCAGCAACAAAAGAAAGGAAGCTTGAGATGCATTTGTCTTAATTTCAAATTATCAAAATTTTGCTTTGATCTACTTGAATCTAGTTTCTCTAGCTTCTTCTCTCTCTTATCTTCTCCTTCTCTCTCTTCTCTCAAAATCTAGTAGAAAATTAGCAAAAATAACCAGACATGATATATATAGAAGAGTGGCATTCGAGCGTGCATCAAGTGCCAAGACCAGAAACAGTGTCGTACAAGCGCCGCATCAAGCGCACATCAAACGTCGGCATTCTACCTCAACGTGCATCGAGTGTCCCTCGAGCGTGCATTGAGTGTGAATACACAGAAAAGTGTGCTTGAGTTCTACTCAGGCGACAGTTAAGCGCGGCCTCCTTGCCTAGAACACGCATAGACACTTGTCGGGCGCCGGTAAAGCATTCATCAACTCACAGTAACCTGGTCCAAAATTGACTTTTAACCCAATGGCTTCCTCTTTTGACGACAACTTTAATTAATTATAATTATCTCAATTTAATTAATTATGATTAAGGTAAAAATTTAAACTTTTTCTTGACAACGTTATTCCTATTATTGTTAAGAATATTTTAATGGTCATTTTTCTTGTTGTTTGCTCTTGTATTCTCTACTACTTAGGTTTATTGTTATAAGGTATTGTATCCTTGTGTTTGTTGAATCTTTATGTCATTGGGACTCACCATATAATAGATATTTTTTGGACTTATAATCTAATAATTTTCTCCCTCATTTCTAAAGGAATTTTTCATATAAAATATTATGTCTCAATATTTATAACTATTGTTTGTGTTGTAAATTATCGAATTGTTTTCTCACGAGTTCAAATAAAGGATTCAGAAATGGTCATTACAGAGATTTGTTCTTAGCTTTGCAAGCAAAGTTTTGGTATCCGGAACCCAACACTGTGGACATTGTTAATTAAATTTGAGCATTGAATTTTTAGGGCATGAGCTTGGAAGAAAGCTCCCTGATGAGGACTGAAGTCTTTATTCTATGGGTTTACTAAATCCTCGAATATGCCTCTTTAGTAGAATATATAAAAACACCTTAGTGCTTTATTTTCTGTTTCCCTTATGTGACACGAGAAAGGGAGTTAGAAGTGCTTGCTTCTTGCTTCCTCTTATTGATTTTTCTTTTGAAGATAGAATACTTTTGATTGATTCTTGCAATGGCCTTCATTTAAGCTTGGTTGGTTTGAGTCACCTGCCTTATGAGGAAGTTGCACTTTACCAAAGCGCTTGCTAAGAAAGTTTTCTATGTTTGGTTCATGGATCCCCTTTTTTAGAAACTATGGCAACTTCCTTGGTCCCTCTGGAATTGATAAAGCACCCATTTCCTTGGAGTATGATGCAACTGAAGAAAAAAAAAAAAAGTTGCCCGAAGTATAATACAAAAAGGTGAAAAAAGGTTTTATTGCTAAGTGATGGGAAAACATGCTCTTTCCACTAAAACTATAGCAGCTAGATGGAATATGCAATTATTCTTTCGGCAAACAAACATTAGGAAAATTGGTATTACCTGAAATTGGACTTCTGGAGCTAGCTTACCACGAAACCAAATGAGACATTGTTATTGAAAATCCTTTCATGTCTAGTGGATTCTGTTGAATTGCACCGTGTTTATTTTAACATGGAAATGGTATACAGAGTCTTTGTGTGGTGTATAATATCATTCTTTAAGTAAATGTCATTAATGCATAGTTGAAAAAGCAAATAATATGTGTATTGTTTTTCGATTCCGCTGCTTGCAACTTCTTCCAGAAACACAAGCCCCTTCCCGGTGTCGGCCTCTTTAAGTGGCATCCTTGTTTGGTATATCCCTGTGACATCTTGGTACTTGTGTATGTTAGACTGCGATTCAAGCTTATTTTGGACATCTAATTTTTCGTTTAGTATTTTCTTTGAAAAATGAGATGAACCATAGCTCCTAATGAGTTTCACTTTTACTTCTTCATTTTATGAATAGGTTCAGAATTCAGATCATTTCTAAATGAATCAGTATTAATGCTTTATTGCTCTGTTTTTGAGATGATTCCTAGTCATGGTCAATGACAAAGTAAATGCTTTACGTTGGAAAAATATTCTCATGTTATCACTTTTCTTGATGCGGGTGGATTGTGTTCATCTACCTGAATGGAGGCTAAATTTATGATCATTTATTTCATGTTGTCTTGGAACTACTTTGTTAATTCTTACTATCTTGTGGCCAATTCGACCTTTCTATGTACTCTTAGTTGTATACAAAAATATTAAGTTAATAGCTAATATTCAATCACATTTGTCCCTACACCCAAGTATTTGGGTGTTGTACTGAAATGTCTAGAATTCTTGTACTTCTAGTATGATAATGTCAGGAAAAAATGCTGGCTAAATTGGGATATCGTCTATGACCAAAAACTTGCTATAAAACAATGCAAAATGTCCTATGAATGTAGGGTTTATCTTTCTGATGAATAGTTAGTATTAGTAACTTTGTATGACTTTCTCCCCCTATTCTGGTGGGAGTTTCTGAGTTCAGTTTCCAAACCACAGCTTTATTTATAATATTGATAACAGCACGTCTCACCTTGGCTTTTCTTGAATTCTTAAATCCTTGCAGGGACAGAGAGCCCCTCATTATCTCGGATGTGCTACTAGAAGTTGCGGGGAAGTCGGAGCAGGAGAACACTCATCTCGGGGTGGACTTACTTGGATACTTCGAGCAGCTATTTGCTCTGAAATTGGCTACCAAATATATTTTCCATGGACACAGTAATTGATACAGTTGAGGTACATCCTTTTTGGTCCTCTCATACAAGAGAAAGGTCCTTGCTTTGATGCCATTGGATATGGACTGAGTTATCTAACGAGGATATGAATATGTACCACTTAATGGACAAACAACCCGACCCTTGAGCATAATACATCCTGAGAAAGCAAATAATTGGCTAATAATATTCCAAATTTATCACTGATTGAATTTTTTTTAGGGGTTCGGTGTTTCACATGTTGCAGAGTGAGGCCCTAGGGGAGATTTCATGGGCATGTTCTTGCCAGCAAAATACTACACTACTAGGTAAAATAGAGGTTAGCATTGTTTTTTTCTCAATTTGGCCTGCAGAAATTTTATCCAGATAATCTTTTTCTTCCAACAATCCTTTTTTCTATTTCATTATTTTCCAGTTTGGTTTTGTTAGTTAGTGAGTTAAAAAGCATATAAATCCACCAAGTCCACTAAAAACATGAATGGATATCCTCAGTATGTGGATTGTATTTGTATGTATACTACATCAATTCTACACAAGAAAGTGCTGTACTTACAAAATTCAGGTTAAGTGATTCATATTCCAAGTTGTTCAGGTTCTTGAAGGTTATATAATGGCATTTGATTAATAAGCTCCTGCTGCCCTTCCAAGATCCATCACCATCCTCTAGTTCCTCAATCTCCTGGTTTGTGATTCTTTTACTCATTTTTGCAAACATATGGTGGTTCCTTTTCTGAGGTATTCTTTATTCCGCCTTTGTTGGGCCTTGAGAAATTTATCCTTTTCTTTCTGTATTGTTGTGATAAGTAGCTGTATACATTTGAAATCTCTGGCTTACTGTTCGAGATTCTTGTTGATTTAAGAAAATCATAGATCTTGTGTGATTGTTCATCTGTTCTAAAATGCATTTATGTCTTCATTATGTTGACTGGAAGAGTTGATTGCTGTATTCTCCATTCTTATTCTCTTTTGTGATTTGAAGTTGTGAAGTAATTTGTGATTATATTTCCACTCATTTGATGCCCCAGGATCACAATTTTCCTGCATCTTTTTTTTTTTTCACTCTCTCTCTCTCTATCTGGCTCACAATTCAGGGTTTTCTTGGATTCCTTACCTCCCAAGCCCGTTAAAAGTTTTCTCATTGTGTCACTCTCATTTTCGGTGCTAGTCATGGTGCTAAAAGAGCAAAAACCTTCAAATTTATTTTCAGGTAGTGAAAAGAAAAAATGCTCAATAACTTTGTAAATTAAATCCATTTTTAAAAATTTTGTAACAAATGTTATACATAGATATGCTTCTATATATCAATAATATTCTTAGGATCAATACACAACCTTTTCTTGACCCCCCCACCCTGCAACCAAAAGATAATAATAAAATTATGGATACCGTACATTTACAATAATGAAACAAATCAAGAAAGAATCGATAAAAATATTTGAACAGTACAGTTTATTTCTATTATAAAAAAAGTCGCTTTCAATTGTAGTAATGTTAATAACAATTTTAAGATTTTTCTTAAATTTCTAGATCATTATCTTTTGCATTATTTGTAATCCTATTTTCAGGTTTGTTATTATTGTAGCCTTTTATTCTTTCAGTTGATGTTATTCTGCTGTCCAGTTTCTGATTTTCAGGGTCAAACTTCCAGTGAGCAAAGCACCCTTGACAAAGTGGACGTTAAGATGATGCTTTAAGAAGTGCAGAACTTCTCCAACAGTTTCTGAAATCTCTCCCAATGAGAGATTCTATGAGCCCTTTTTTATAAGAAAAAGGAACAGAAGGCCTTCACTAAAAGGCAAAATGATGGAGCTCCAGATTAAAGTGTCTTGTTGAAGGCAAAATGATAGAGCTCCAGAATAAAGTGGCTAACAAGACCTCTAGGAACACGGAAGGCAAAAAGGTTAATCCTTCTGTTAACAATCACGATTCATCCAGGAAGCAAAGTAGGAAGGGCGAAAACCCAACCCGATTCACACCAGCTACGGAGCAGCTCTTCGATTTCGGGTGTTCGTCTTCCTGGGTTTGCAAAAACTCAGCCTGCAGAGCCGTCCTATCTGTAGATGACTTGTTTTGCAGGAGGTGCTCTTGCTGCATATGCCACCTATTTGATGACAACAAAGATCCCAGTCTTTGGTTGGTGTGTGAATCTGAGTTTGGGAATGATGACTCGTGCGGGCTATCTTGCCACATTGAGTGTGCATTTGAACAAGAAAAGGTTGGTGTGGTTAATCTAGGGCAATTCATGCAGTTAGATGGGAGCTATTGCTGCGTTTCTTGTGGTAAAGTTTCTGGGATTCTTAGGTGAGTAGCTTGCCTCTACTGGATATTATGTTCATTTGGGTGGTTTGTTGCAAGACACAATGAACTTGCGAAATGCGACAGAGATACTAGTATCCAAATAACGGATAGAAATGTTGGCATAAGTCTCATTCATATGAGGTCATATACATCTATATCGGACACATTCTTTTGTACAAACCGGAAATTGAAAGGAGAATATTAGCTGATATATTTAAATTTAATGGTATGTTAGTTTATATATTACTGATATGGTGATATATCGCATTTTGGGACCCAATACCAATTTGTTTTAATGGTTTTTGGCCTTAAATCAATGCATTCAGAGGTATCGATACCGATATGTTAAATTACGATAAAACCTTGCAGATCTTGGAAGAAGCAACTGGCAGTAGCAAAGGATGCTTGCTGTATTGATGTCCTTTGCAGCAGAATATTTTCAAGTTACAGGCTCTTGGATGGAACTTCCCGGTTTAACCAGCTCCACGAGATTGTGAGTGACGCCAAGAGGAAGCTGGAGGCTGAGTTGGGCCCTATAAATGGTGACTCAGTCAAGATGGCTCGAGGCATTGTTAGCCGCCTCACTGTCACTGTCGACGTGAAGAAACTTTGTTCTCATGCCATTGAGAAAGCAGACGAGTGGCTCACTACTGTTTCCAATGGAATTCCAAATGACAGAGGTTAGAGAATATGATTTATTCTTTTCTTTCCCGGCATTTTTAATGAAAAGAATGTTGAAACCAAATCACAAATGTAATAAATTATTAATTTCCCTTGTGATAAATTCTTGGCAGCAAATTCACTTCCTGCCGGTTGCAGGTTTCTGTTTGAAGAAGTTTCATCATCTTCCGTTATAATAGTCGTGATCGAACTTCCAATCATGATTGCTGATGGAGTTGAAGGCTACAAGTTATGGTACTGCAAGAGCAAAAAGGAGAGTTTTCCAAAAGAGCCTGTTATCATCTTCCCCAGGGAAAAAAGGAGGATTTCCATATCCAATCTGCAACAGTGCACCGAGTATGCATTCAGAATTGTTTCGTATACAAAATCTGGTGATCTGGGTCACTCTGAGGCAAGATGCTTTACGAAGAGTGCGAAGATAATCTCCAAGAATGCCAAATCAATAGTTTCCACGTGTCATGACAAAGAGAATCCGTCCATCGAGGGAAGTTCATCCAATGCCAAGGAGCATTCCAACAATACCCCTGCTAATGGATCTCCTTGCGAGTATTGCAGCCTAGAGGGGTTTTGCAGCGCCGATGTAGAACAGTGCTGTCGAGGGAGCAGCAACCTCATCAAGAAACTTCAATCTCTGCAAGATCATCAGCTGCGATCTGCTTCCCAGGATCTCGATCTCAATGTTGTTTCAGTCACAGTCCCTGATTTGAATGAGGACCTAGTTCCTCCTTTTGAACACTCAAGGGACGAAGACGACGAGTACACCATGGAACAAGCTGTTGCGGCCAATGAAGATGCAGCTTCTCATGGCCACGCGAAGAATGGTCGAGTTAGATCACGCGGCAGTGGAAACTCACAAGCCTGGGCCCACAGCCCGAATGGAGAAGTGGGTGCAGCCAATTATCAAGCCGAGCCCTGCCGTAAGAGGGCCTTGATTGCAAATGAAGAGACCCATGAATGCGACAGCACTCTAGTGAATGGATCGATGATCAAAATTTCCGGTGGGTCTGGTCACTTGGATGAAAACTTTGAGTATTGCGTGAAGACAATCCGATGGCTAGAATGTGAGGGTTACGTAGACCTGGAATTCAGACTGAAGCTGTTGACGTGGTTTAGCTTGAGATCAACCGATCAGGAACGTCGGGTTGTTAACACGTTTATACAAACCCTCATAGACGACCCGAAAAGCTTAGCGGGGCAGTTGGTCGACTCCTTTTCGGATATCGTTAGTATCAAAAGGCAAAGAAATGGTTTCTGTAACAGGCTGTGGCACTGAAATGCTATTCTCTAATCAAATTAAACTTCTCCTTGTGTGGAGGGAAATTCATAGTTACTAAGTTTTCTTATTAACTTGCACAGTTGTCTCCCCGTGGTACAATTTGAGGTCGAAATCGCCTCCTTGTTTTCATTGGTAGAAGAATGATTCAATGGATAGATGATTAATTAAAAGCTTAATCTGCCACTGATTAAATTAAAATTTTAAAAAAAAATTCAACCATAAATACTGTCAAATAATTACGAAATATATTAATTATAGTTAGTAGCTATAACAATTTCCGTAGATATATAAAAGTTACATGGGCGATCTTAGCTCGATTTTACATAACTATTATTTTCGATTAAGGTATAAAATATGTATTTTTTCTT
>JAODPA010059690.1:0-11225 GCA_025585075.1 Nepenthes mirabilis
ATACATATTCTCAAAACTGACATTAAATATATATTGAAATGTATGAAAGCATAATCAAGCTTAGGTCATAAATTTCAATGTCAAACATATCAATTGTATAATATATAAAATATACTCAAATCATATCAAAAATTTAGGGAACCAAATTGATGGGTACACCGGAATATGGGCTGGTCCATAGTTAATGGAGGCCCAAAACAGTATATCAGACGGTCAACTTAAAAACGGTCCAACAGGACGCAAAGGCCCAAAGCCTGAGAGGCCCAAGATGGTCAACGCCAACGTTGATCGTCTGGACTCCAGCATGCGGCTAATTCGCTTGCAGACAGTCAATTAGAGCATTGACTGGAATCACTGTAACAACAGGCCAAAAATAAAATACATTTTACGGGCCTGACCCACTTGAGCCCACGATCTATCAGATAGCCAGCAACGGCTCTCCCAACATCTTCCATGATCTTAACTGGCTCCCAAAATGGACATTGATAAAATCGGCGCCCTCCCCGTAAGGAAGGCCCCAGATTTTTTTAATCTCCTGCCAACTGGGGCATTCCAATGGTAAAAAATATAGAAGGAAGGTAAGCAATTTGGAAAGTCGCTGACTGCCGTGGAAGGAAACTATCTTGGTCCATTTGGCAACTGCTATCAGCTTTAAAAGATAGACCAACCAAGAATCACGCAAGAGATCACTTCTTCCAAAGGAGGAAGATCACCCTGTCAACCAAAAATAAGCCATAGAATTCTCATTCCAGGCACGCTATCTGTTACGCAAACTTTTACCTAGGCTTCCTGCTACTCACGCCATCTGTTACGTGAACTCTTACTCTCGCAAGCTTTCACTCGAACAACGCCTGCAACGACAACAGAGACATACTTATAATTCTCTACTCTCTGCTGACACTCAAAAAACCTAAGGCATACAACGTGCTTCTGACAGCCGTTTACTATCTCCTCATTATCCAGATTCAAAAAGATGGTTTTGTCTCTCTTTCATCTGGAGATACACACACTCTTACTCTCTCTCTCCCTCTTTCAATTCGTAGTTTCAGTGACCTTCTCATATTTCGAAGGCTGTTTACTGACTTGAGCGTCGAAGTATTTTTAGTGGGATAACTTTTCGTCGGCACACTGACCTCCTATTCTTTTTTGTGGTGTGCAGGATCCAAACTCAGTGAACGAAGGCGAAATTAGAACAAGCGGATCAGTCCGAATCTGTTTGAAGTTCGGATCTAAGGACGCATCATTGGCGCTGTCTGTGGGAAGCGCTTACAAAAGCCAACTACAAATTTGCGCAACGCTTTCTTCTTCACCGTCTGACTCTGCATTCGCAATGGTGAACACGAGAGCCCAGGCTAGCGATCCCACTAGAGACATCACCAATCCCAACCAGGACCATGCTGCTGGTGCCGTGGTCAATGGGATAATGAGCGGAGTACCAGCGCCCTACTTCTAGCAGTTGATGGAGCAGATGCAAGCCAACAATCGTCTCCTCCAAATACTTTGCTCTCAGAACGAGCAACGACTGCAGGTGACTCCTCCGGCAGCCGTCCCTACACCAGCCACCAAAAAAGGTGGCAATAGAAAAAAGAAGCCAGCCAAAAGGCCCGAAAGACCCAGGAGCAATCCAGTCCTAGACTCCTCCCGCGTTCCTGACTAGAACAAGCCTGAAGAATGCTCTGGGAGCACGTCTAAGTAAGAAAGTTTGGAGAGAAGAAATCTCTGATACTCTTTGGCCGAAGACGGGAACGCAGTCCAGGAGCGAGCCTCTAAGACTGTCAGATCTGCTGGAGGCAGTAACCAACCGGCTGCTGAACCCTCTAGGGACAGAACGGAGTTGAGGGCTTACCTTAACTCCAAGAGATCAGCAAACGCCACTCACGCAGATCTGCGAGTGGACAAAATCTAGAACCGTGTGTTCCAAGATGAGGAGCATGCCATCGACTTGGACCGATCTCCTTTCACAATGGAGATCCTAAGTCGTCCACTGCCTACCAAGTTCAAGATGCCATCCCTTGACTCATACAATGGGAGCAGTGATCCGGTTGACCACCTCGATCACTTCCGCACCCATCTAAGTCTACAAGGATTGGAAGACTCAGCAACGTGCTGTTGCTTCCTGCTCACGCTGAAGGGAGATGCCCAAATCTGGTTCCATCACCTCCCTTCAGGCACCATCAGCAGCTTTCGTGAGCTTATAGATCTCTTCCTGGCTCAGTACGCCTCGAGCCGATGGGAAGAGAAGCAGTCATGGCATCTCTCCCACATCAAGCAGAAATCGGGAGAGAACCCACGGCAATTCCTGGATCATTTTGTGGCAGATGCCAGACGAATTTTCCGGATCACGGAGGAGATGAAATTGGGTAGTTTTATCTCCGCACTAACCTACGGGGACTTCTTCAAGCACCTGGCCCACAAGAATCCTCAAACCTTCTAGGAAGCGGAATCCATCACCCAAGCATATGCTGCAGCAGAGGAGGCTAATGAGGCAAAATGCCCAGAGCAAGCGGATCAGCCTTGATCATTCCTTGGAGAGGAAAAAAGGAAGTACAGCGGCGGAGATCACTGCCGCTAGAAGCAACGCCGGACTGGGCTCCCGAAACGCAGAGACTACAAGCCCACCGGCTTCACACCTCTGATGGACACACGCTCAAACGTCATTATGCAGATCCGCGAAGAAAAGTTCTTGAAGTGGCTAAAACCACTAAAAAAGTACTCTGGGAACCAGTCAAAGTATTGCGACTTTTACCGCTCTGTTGGGCATTCGATTAAGGACTACAAGACACTGTAGAGGGAGATCGATGTGCTGGTCCGCAGAAGGCACCTCACCAAGTTCGTCAGGGGTTCCAGACAGAGCTCTGGAGCGGCTGGCAGAGAGGGGCAGGAGCAGTTTCCTCCCCAAAACTGGGTTGCAACAGGGGTGGTTAACATGGTTACCACCCGACCTACTAAAAACTCATTTTGGCGGTGAGGAACAGCAGACTGAGAGGAAGAAGCAGCGCACGGTGGACAACACTATCAGTTTCAACGATGATGACTTAGCTCATCTAATGTCCCCCCCATACTGATCCCCTCGTTGTATCCGCACTCGTTTCGAACGGTAGTGTTGACTACCAATTGAAGCGAGTATTCATTGATAATGGGAGTTCTAGAGATTTACTTTACTTGGATGCGTTCTTCAAATTAGGCTTAAAAAAGAATCAACTAAAACCTACCGAATGCCCATTATACGGTCTCGATAACGAGCCTGTGCCTGTTCAGGGGACTATCCAATTGGAGGTCACCTTGGGTACGTATTCGAAAACAGCAAGTTGAAAGCTCACTCTCCTGGTGGTCGACCTACCATCAGTATGTAACGCCATACTGGGCAGACCATGCTTGACAGCATTCGGGGCGGTTACCTCGATTCCACACCTTAAAATAAAATTTCCCACACCCTACAGTGTCGGGGAGGTGCTGGGAGACCAAGTTACTGGACGAACCTGTTATATGTCACAGATTGCCCCTAGTGACAGCACTAGAACAGTTGGGAAACTCGACCATCGGGACAAGACAATCCTTCAGCAAGCACAGTTCGGTGAGGCCACGGATCTAATTCCACTGGACCCAGGAGAGCCGAAAAAGTATGTACAGATCGGCGACTCACTCACCGGACCACTACGCGATGAATTGGTTGTGTTCCTGTGAAAGAACTCTGATCTTTTTGCATAGACTCCAGTAGACATGCCTGGAATCCCAGTAGAGATACTGGTCCATAAGTTGGGGCTTGACTATGGCCGAAAACTCGTCAGGCAGAAGCAGAGGAACCACTCTGTTGAAAAACCGATTGCCATCCAAGAGAAGGTGAAAAAGTTGCTGGATGCAGGCTTCATTAGGACAGTCCATTACCCGGTCTGGCTCTCTAATGTTGTCTTAGTAAAAAAAGTAACCGGAAATGGCGGATGTGCGTCGATTTTATCGACATTAATAAGGCCTATCCGACATTAACAAGCTCTCCCTTACCTAGGATTGACCTGCAAGTTGACTCCACAGATGGACATGAGCTGCTAAGCTTCATGGATGCCTATTAGGATTACAATCAAATTCGGATGAGTTCGGAGGATGAGGAGCACACTTCATTCATGACCGATTAGGGCACCTACTGCTATAAAGTAATGTCTTTCGGGCTTAAAAACGCTGGAACAACCTACCAATGGTTGGTCAACAAAATATTTGAAAAACAAATTGATTGCAACATGGAGGTCTACGTCGACGACATGCTCATCAAGAGCAGGGTCACCAGCGACCACATCCGCAACCTGGAAGAGCCATTTGAGGTGCTCCGTAAGCATTACATGAAGTTGAATCCAGTTAAGTGTATTTTCGGAGTAGCCTCCGGTAAATTCCTGGGTTTTATCGTCTCCCAACGGGGGATCGAGGCAAACCCAAAGAAAATCAAGACGCTCGCTGACATGGCTCTGCCACGGAACATAAAGGACGTCCAACGACTGACTAGATGGCTAGCAGCACTGTCCCGCTTCCTTGCGAAGTCCGATGATAAGTACCAGCCCTTCTTCAAAGCCCTTAGGGGAACAAAATCCAACAAGTTTCAATGGACAGTGGAATGCCAAACCGCTTTCAATGAACTAAAACAGTATTTGTCCAGCCTGCTGTTGTTGGTGTCACCCAAGGGCGAAGAGGAATTATATCTTTACTTGGCAGTGTCAGAGGCGTCCCTCAGTTTTGTCCTTGTGAGCCAGAACTCTGACGCTAAGCGGCCAGTCTATTATGTGGGTAAAACGTTGACCGGCCCAAAGACTCGTTACTCACGCACAGAAAAATTGGCTTTGGCACTAATATTCTTTGTGCGGAAGTTGAGGCCCTACTTTCAGGCCCACCGGATAGTGGTCCTCACGGACCAACCGTTGAAAAACATACTCCAAAAATCCAAAATTTTTGGACGGTTGGTAAAATGGGCTATCGAGTTGGGCGAGTTCAACATTAAATTCCAGTCGAGGCCTGCTGTGAAGGCACAGGCGCTGGCTGATTTCATTGTTGAGACTACAACCCTAGTCCTCGAGGAACAGCCCGAAGAAAGCACAGAACTGCTTGTCAGAGTTCTGGAATGGATACTCCACGTGGATGGATCGTCTACGGATACAGGCAGTGGCGCTGGAGTAGTCCTTACGACTCCCGATCGGTTTGAGGTGAAATACTCCCTCAGGCTCAATTTCCTGGCAACCACTAACGTTGCCGAGTACGAGACCCTGTTAGCCGAATTGCGGTTAGTCAAGGAGTGCTCTGCCAAGAGATTGGCAGTTTACAGCGACTCCAAGCTAATTGTTAACCAGGTTAATGGAGGCTTTGAAGTAAACAACCCTCTCTTGGCCAAGTATTTGGCAAAAGCAAAGGAGGTCGCCTAGGGTTTCGACAAACTAACCCTGATTCACGTTCCCCGAACTGAAAACTGGAAGGCGGACCAGCCGGCGAAAGCCGCTGCAGCTGAAAACCCAGAATAGTATTCGAGGAACATGCGGAAGATCCTAGACACTCTCAGCATTGAAAAGCGAGAGGCAATGCAGATTTCTGAAGCGAAAAACTGGATGATGCCTTTCTTAAACTATCTGGTGGACGGAACATTGCCGGAGGATGTGGAGAAGGCCAAACGGGTCAAGAAGACAGCTGGCTGGTATGCTGTGGTTGACGGACGGTTATATCGCCGTGGCTACTCGACTCCATACCTCCGCTGCCTAACTCCCGAAGAGGCTGACTATGCTTTAAGCGAGGTCTACCTCGGGATCTGTGGGTCACATATTGGCGGAAAGAACTTTGCCTTCAAGGTTATGCAACAGGGCTATTACTGGCCCTTAATGAAAAAAGACTCGCTGGAGTTTTTGAAGAAATGTGAAAACTGCCAACTTCACAGCAACCTTCACCGCCAGCCATCTGCAGATCTGAAGGCCCTTCAGGCCCCTTGGCCCTTCGCACAATGGGGGCTCGATCTTCTCGGTCTATTTTCCATTACCACGGGGCAAAGAAAATTCATCATCGTGGGCATTGACTACTTCACCAAGTGGGGAGGCCGTCCCACTGGCTAAGATTACAGAGCATAACGCTCTAGAGTTCCTCTGCCAGAGCATCGTCTGTAGATTCAGCGTCCCCGAGGTCCTTGTGACCGACAACGGGACCCAGTTCTTGGGGAAACTCTTCACCAAGTATTGCACCAGCCTTGGCATCAAGTTGGTCCACACTTCGATGGCATACCCCCAAGTAAACGGACAGGTGGAGGTGACAAATCGAACGCTGCTCCACAGGTTAAAAACTAAGCTGGAGGACACAGGGGGCTCCTGGGCGGACGAGCTCCCTTTCATTCTTTGGTCTTGTTGAATAACCCCGAAGGAACCAACACGCGAGACGCCTTTCAGCCTCGGTTACAGGACTGAGGCGGTAATCCCGGTTAAAATTGGGCTTCCAAGTCTCAGGGTGGAGTCCTTCAACCCACTAGCTAACTCGTAAAAAATTAGGGAGTACTTAGACTTGTTAGAGAAAGCTCGTGACACTGTCAGAGTACGGACAACGGCCTACCAACATCAGATTACCCGATACTACAATAAAAAAGTTAAGGCGCGATGATTCGATGTAGGGGACCTGATCCTACGAGGTGTCGAGGCCACAGGCAAGCTGGCCGGTTGTAATAAGCTCCCCCTAATTGGGAAGGGCCTTTCCTCTTCTCCGCCGTCCTGCGAAACAGAGCCTACAAACTCTGGAGCTAGGACGGGAAACTGGTTTTGCAAACGTGGAACGCCATCCACCTCAAACGGTACTTCCAGTAGTAGACGCAGCTACGCATTTGTATTATTGTCTACACTCGCTTGCTTGTTTTGAATTTGTAAAAAATAAGTGTTTACTTAGCATACTTCCTATGTGCATGCGTATATGTTTTCTTTGCAGGTTACCCGACCTAGACTGCCCCTAAGTCGGGAGGGTCTTCACCTTCTCGTTAAACCCTAGTCATCCAGGCAGCCCATAAGCGGTCGAATTTGAACTTCGGTCATCCGAGCGGCCCATTAGCGGTCGTATCTAAACCCTGGTCATCCAGACGGCCCATTAGTGGTCGTAGTAAATCTTAGTCATCTAAGTGGCCCGTTAGCGGTCAAAACCTTAGGGGGCTTACGCAGCATATGCAACAACCTCCTCTACAATGAGATAGCGTGATCAGTTAGCGACGGTCGAAGGGAGAAGCATTCTTCTCCATCGTTGGCCGTCCAAGTCATCACTAGAACAGTGCCACCAGGCTGATTAACATAACCTCCTGCCAAGCCTAAGAATCTCGCTTCTTAGGCAGCCCAACAACGGCAGCTGGCCAACCAAGTTAGCCGCCCAATGCAAAAAAGCATGCTAACACCAAATGCGATAAAAGTAAATGGACACAAAAGTGAAAAGAACTTCCATTTTATTGCTTTGAACGTGCTACAAATTACATAAGTACAAAGGAGGTCCCAAAAATGTACAAAAGGCTATGGGGGCAGCGGAAGCCCCTGAATATCACAGGGCTCCCCCACGAGGTCGTCTCTGTGTAGCGCCATACTGTTGGACAGATTGATAAACTCGACTGGGAAATCAAAATTAATCAACCGCGTAACGCGTCGATCGACGTTGATCCCCTTCAACAGCCGCATATGCATCATGCCCTCGACCTCGTGGGGACGGATCCGGAGACTCAGATCGTTCTCTAAGGTTGCAACCCGCTCGGCAAGCCATTTGAGGCGCACTTTGCCTCGATCATCCTCCTCTTTCAATCGAGCAACCTCAACCTTCAACTTAGCATTCTCCATTTCCACTCTGGCCAAGACAGCCTCGAGGGCTGTAATCTCCTCGCGGTGCTCACTCCCCGAAGCAGCCAGCCTGGCATCTAACCAGGCGATCTCCGCCTCCCTATCAGCAATCGCCTGGTCACGCTGCTCCACCTCCTTGGAGATGGCAGAAATTAGCTTCCTCGACTACACAAGAGAAAAATAAAGAACAAGTCACAAATCTGAGGAAGTAAAAAGTACAAGGAAGCCATCACCAAGAATCATACCTCACAAAATCTCCTCGTGGGCCTCTCGGGCCTAGCCTCTAGACTTGGCCCAAGTGGCGGTGGACCAGGAGCATCCTCTCGAGCTGAGCTAGTGGCAGCCTCCTCCAAAATGCTCTCCAGCAGCTCTTCAGTCTCATCCATGGCTACTGCGGGCTGCACAACTGCAGCCTCCAGAGTAACTGTTGGAGGATCAAGCTCCACCATTGGCTCCACAACAGGAGTCTGTGCAACTGGAGAGCTAACGGACGGTTCCCGCGCCTCCACCGTTGGCTCACAAGCAAGCTCCGTAAAAGATTCTGTCAACGATGCACAAGGAGCCACTTGCGGTGCTGGCTGTGCCAGGATGACTCTTTCTCTTGATTCCATCGGCTAGTCCTCATAGGTCCCCTCCATGCCCGCAGTACTACCAGGTCCGCTGTAGATTCCGGCAGTGACATAACGATGCGAGACAATGACGACAAAGGCGTCTCCAGCACCTTCTCGGGTAACGGGCCAATAAACCCTTTGTCAGTGTGCCACATGCGGATGATTACGCCCTTAGAGTCCTCCGGCCTCATCATCTTTACTGGCAGCGTGGGTTTTTGAACCGGGGATGGCAGTCCCCAATTCACCTTCTTGGTCTCCGCCCGAGAAATCAGGAAATCCCACTTGAACTCGTCAAGGTTCTCCTTGATCAACTTAGTCAACCATTCCAAGGTTGCTGTCTCCGCCACAGACGGCATCCTCGTATACGCCTCCGGAACCTGGGGCCAGGTTGCCTCCACGTTCACGAAGAAGAACCGATTCTTCCAGTTCTTCAACGAGTCGTATATGGCCATGTTTATTTTCAGGTCAGAATGGGGGACGAGCGATATCCACTCTCCTCTCTGGTTTATTTCAAACAAGACCCTCACCATCGACATCCTTAGCTTCTTACCACGCTTTCGAAGAAAAATACACAGTGTAAAGAGATACCAGATAGCATTGGCGTGGAGTTGGACGATTGGGACTCGTAGGGCTTGCAGAACGGACTGCAAATCGTCCGGCAACGGAAGACGAAGATCGCTCTTCAGGTGGGCCTCATAAATTGTGATATGCCCTGCCGGTGGAGCAAAGACTCTGTCGTTCCTTCCTGGGACTCTCCATGTGATCTCCTTTGGGACATTGAACTCAACGCGCAGTGCTTTAACGTCACACTCTCTAAGAACGGATGCAATGTCTGCGACGGATGCCATGGTTTACAAGAGGGACTAGGGTTTCTGAGATTGAAAGTTGGAGACGAAGAAGATGAAGGCTAGGAGGCGTAAAAGGTTTTCGAAATGTAGAGGAAAACTTAAACGGCAAGCACGCGTTAAAACTCCTCATTAAAGACGCCGTCTGTTCTGCAACGTGTCTCCTCCCTACTTGGCTCCTCAAAAGGCAGATCTTTGACGCATTAATGGCCAGGATATCCGCCCAACCAAAAGAAGACATGACCAAAGACGATCAACAGTTCTGGTCAACATTCTTCTCCGAAACTGGCCAAAGACGGTCAACAATTCTGGTCAATATTCTTCTCCGGAATTGGCCAAAGATGGTCAACAGTTCTGGTCAACATTTTTCTCCGAAACTGGCCAAAGACAGTCAATAATTCTGGTCAACATTGTTTTTTGGAACTGACCAAGATGGGTAATAGTTCTGGTCAATATTCTTCTCCGAAACTGGCCAAAGACGGTCAACAGTTCTGGGTAACATTCTTGTCCAGAACTGACCAAGATGGTCAACAGTTCTGATCAATATTCTCCTCTGAAATTGACCAAAGACGGCTAACAGTTCTTGTCAATATTCTTTTTCGGAACTGAACAAAACGGTCAATGGTTTCGGTCAAACTTTCCTCCCTGCCTTTCATAGAGTCCTCCGGGATCCTTAAACGATGAAGGACGGTAAGGGGCATCCTATCATGAACATACCGAAACCCAGAATCCTGACCATCGGCATGGGGGGCTAGTGATGGGTACACCGGAATATGGGCTAGCCTATAGTCAACAGAGGCCCATAACAACATACCAGACGGTCAACTTAAAAACGGCCAAATAGGGTGAAAAAGCCTAAAGTCTGTGAGGCCCAAGACGATCAATGCCAACGTTGACTGTCTAGACTCCAGCAGACGGCTAACTCGCATGCAGACGGTCAACTCGAGCGTTGACAGGAATCACTTTAGTAACAGGCCAAAAGTAAAAGACTTTTTACGGGCCTGGCCCACTTGAGCCCACGATCCATCAGACGGCCACGATCCATCAGACGGCCAGCAACGGCTCTCCCGGCATCTTCCACGATCCCAATTGGCTCCCAAGATGGACATTGACAAAATCGGTGCCCTCCCCGTAAGGAAGGTGCTAGATTTTTCCAATCTCCAGCAAACTAGGGCACTCCAACAGTAAAAAACACAGAAGGAAGGTAAGTAATTTGGAAAGCCGCTGACCACTGTGGAAGAAAACTATTTTGGTCCATTTGGCAACTGGCATCAGCTCTGAAAGGCAGGCCAACCAAGAATCACGCAGGAGATCGCTCCTTCCAAAGGAGGGAGATCACCCTGTTAACCATAAATAAGTTATAGAATTCTCATTCCAGGCACGCTATCTGTTACGCAAAATTTTACCCAGGCTTCCTGCTACTCACGCTATCTGTTACGTGAACTCTTACTCTCGCAAGCTTTCACTCAAACAACGCCCGCAACGACAATAGAGACATACTCATAATTCTCTACTCTCTGCTGACACTCAAAAAACCCAAGGCATACAACGTGCTTCTAATAGCCGTTTACTGCGTCTCCACCATCCAGATTCAAGAAGACAGTTTTGTCTGTCTTTCATCTGGAGATACACACACTCTCGCTCTCTCTCTCTCTCTCTCCCTCTTTCAATTCGCAGTTTCAGTGACCTTCTCATATTTCGAAGGCTGTTTACTGACTTGAGCGTCGAATATTTTCGGTGGGACAACATCCCGCCGACGCACTGACCTCCTGTTCTTTTTAGTGGTGTGCAGGATCCAAACTTAGTGAACGGAGTTGGAATCAGGACAAGCGGATCAATCTGAATCTGTTCAAAATTCGGATCCAAGGATGCATCACAAGTATTAGTGATGGTCTTATTAACGAAAGGGTGAATAATCAAAATTCGTGTTATGTATGTTTCTACATCATTAATAGTCA
>JAODPA010059701.1:0-11224 GCA_025585075.1 Nepenthes mirabilis
CCGTATTCTCCACGCGATGATTTCGGAAGTCATCTTGTCTTCCTTAGCATGCAGATTTCGATGCCATTTCCCTGAAATTTCACTTGCATTTCATCAACTCTTCAAATGCTCTCACCCTTCGTAGCCTGTCTCCCTTTCCTCTATAAATATCTCACCCACCTGACTGCCCCATTTGAAGAACACACAGATAGAGCGCATGCGCTTATTCGAAAACTTGACGTAAGTATAGATATGTTAATGGGTGTTATGTTATTATTGTTGGCGGCAATGGGCGACCTACTGATAAGGATACAGGAACAATCGCCTGTTAGTCGAAATGGACGGCCGACTAATAAAAGTACAAATACTGTGAAGTAGAAATAGAAGAAAAGAAATAAACATCAAATATTTCACGTGGAAAACACTTTTGAAATAAGAAAAAAATCATGGGATATTGTTCTCTTTCTTTTCACTTTCTCTCATCTATTTTTCTCACTACTACACTACTTTATTGAGTGTGCATATACACACATATATATTTTTCTCACTACTACACTACTTCATTGAGTGTGCATATACACACACATATATACACACATCCCCACCATAGCCCAACTGGGTGGTTGGTACTCAATTTTTAAGGTGTGCATGCGTGCATGCACACGCCCTGTCTAGTAGCAGGCAGTGCATGCCTGCTCTTGCAAACTGATCAGCGTTTGGAGTCCTAATAATGATGTCTACCAACTACCAAATCAGGTAGGTCTACTGCACACCTTTTTGGGTTATGATAGTCATTCAAACCTTCCATATTCAGTCGGTTAACCCTGTTGACCATCCTCTTATTATCGGCCGGTCAATTACCCCGTTGACCGGTCGAAGTAGTCCGACCAGATTCTTCAGTGAAATTAGTCGTCTCATAACTTTTACCGGTCAACATATTGACCGGTAGAGGTTGACCGTTCAGAAGGTTCCGGTCAACTATGTTGATCGGAATTCCTTCTACTTAAAGTAATACACACATGCTCCGTTCAAGTCCTCCAATCACAAGAACTTTCACACGGGAGTGATTTCCAATAATTATAAGTATATTAAAAATAGTTTAGAGAATATATTTTAAATATTTTATAGCTATAAATAAACTAAGTTGTCCCCATCGGTGGATAGCCATGCTTTTCGCCGCTAGTAATGCTATAGTCAACAATGAATAGAAAAGGTATCAAATAGTTGAAATATAAATGAGTATGTTGAGGCAGACCTAAGTATGAACTGATTGAATTGTGAGAAAAAAGTGAAGTAGTTTGCAAAGCAACCTGAAAATTGTTCGTGTTGTTCTTGTGATTGCAGCAAGAAGGCAAGATGAGATTCGAGACTGCTGCTGTGTCTTTTCTTGTTCAAAAATTAGGTGATATGTTGATTGAAGAGGCATAGTTCCTATTGGGTGTGGAAGATCAAGTTCAAAGCTTGCTGGAGAATATCAAATGGATGCAGAGCTATCTCAAGGACGTGGACGAGCAGGAAAGAGAGTGGAATGAAGTACTCTACATGCGGATTTCAGAAATCAGGAAGATTGCTTATGATGCTGAAGACTTGATTGATTCGCTCATCATCGAAGGTGCTGCAAGGAAAAGAGATAGGTTTACTTGCTTCATCAACAATCCTTTGTGTACACATGACGTAGGAATTGAGATTGAAGCTATTAAGAGGAGAATGGAAGAAAGTACGAAAATGCTGCAAACATTTCAAGTTGGAGGCCGGAGCGAACGAACTCAAGAAAGGCTGCCCCGAAGCTATCCCTAAAGCAATGACGACTATGTTGTTGGCCTAGAAGGCAATGTCAAAATGTTAGCTGAGCAAATGATCGGAGAAAAGAATTAAGCAAAGGTTTTGTGCATCGTAGGGATGGGTGGTTCTGACAAAACAACGCTAGCAAGGAAACTTTACAACCATGAAACCATCAAACAGCACTTCATCTGTCAGGCTTGGATTTCCATATCACAAGAATGGAATACTCAACACATCTTAGTTGAGATCCTGAGGCAAGCTACTGGCACCGAGCCAAACCCAGAAGAAATGGTGAGCATGGAAGAACTGGTGGACAAACTACAAGACTATCTAAAACATATGCGATATTTAATAGTACTTGATGATGTGTGGAAGAAAGATGCTTTGGAAGACATGCTCCCAGCATTCCCATTTGGAAATAAAGGAAGCAAGATTATAATCACCACTTGCATTCACGAAGTTGTTAAATTTTCGGATTTGCCTCGCTTTTTTCATGAGCCATGACGCCTTACGAAAGATGAATCTTGGGAGTTGTTTAACAAGATAGCTTTGAATCACAGGGAATGCATTGACGACTATCAATAGATTGGTGACTTTGAAAAGTTAGGTAAGGAGATGCTGAAAAAATGTGAAGGGTTACCCCTAGCTATAATTGCCATGGGAGGACTTTTAGGTGCAAAGGACACTACGGACGAATGTGAAAAAGTAAGCAAAGTTGTAAGTTCAAAGGTTGTGGGAGGAAGAGGCACGCATACGTATGGCACCGTGAATGACATGTTAGCCTTAAGCTATCAAAACCTACCTTATGATTTGGAGCCTCGCTTTCTTTATGTGGCTCTCTTTCCTGAAGATTGCGAGATTCCAGTGGGTATGCTCACAAGAATGTGGATATCTGAAGGTTTTATAATGTCTCAAGAAGAGATGTTGGAAGAAGCAGCAAGACAATGTTTAGATGAATTGATCCAACGATGTGTGGTTCAAGTTGCAACAAGGAACTCTGCTGGCAAAGTGAAAACAATTCGAATCCACGACTTAATGCGTGATCTTTGTATTCAAAAAGCAAAGGAACAAAATTTTCTAGAGGTTTTTCATGCATCTTCTGCCCCTTTGGAACTAGATGAGGATGCAACAAGATCACAATCACGCCGATGTATCATTCATTCTTATTCGAGGTATGATTTATGCATATTGTATACTAACACTTCAATTTTTAGCTATTTTGTTAAAGTTCAATTTAAACTTAGTGCATCATACTAACCAAAATTTTTAACTTGTGCAACATAAGTGTTCAAATTGGAACCCAAAATTCCCATCTTAGATTACTTTTCATATTTGGAGCAGCTGCTGTCAAAACCCACCGATATAGGGTAGATGAAGAGAGAGCAACGTTAAGCTTGGAACAGGTGTATAAGAACTTCCAATTACTCAGAGTCTTAAACATTTTTGGTTCAAAAACTTCTGATGGCACCTTACCTGCCGAAATAGGGAACTTGATTCACTTGAGATACCTTGGAATAAGAAGCACGAATATCATAGAACTACCTGAATCTATTAAAAATTTACGCAACTTACCTTGGACAACAGGGTTATTGGAGTTTTGAGTGGGCATGAAGTAAGAGTGCCCAACGTTTTATGGAAATTGGAACGACTTCCCCATCTTTTTTTACCATGTAATATGACTTCCACGACGAGATTGAAGCTTTCCACCTTGAAGAGCCTGCAGACTTTGTGGGGGGTTTGGGGAGGGAATTGGATGTTGAATGAGATGTTAACACTAAGCCCAATTGTTAAAAAACTGCGTATACTAGGTATATCAAACAAGAAACAACTAATGACAGTTTTTCAATGTCAGAGTGTCATTTTTGACACACTTTACTCTTTACAAATAAATTGGCCTTGCCGCGATAAGAATGTCGAGTTAACAGAATTTGGAATTGTTGTGTCACTACCATCATCAACATAAACCAGAATTATACGGATGAATAGGAGAGGAGTCTTCACCCATTCAGTTCCCATCTAAGCTTAAGAAGATAAGATTGGCTCATACCCACCTGACATTGCTAGAGACTACGAAAAATTTGGAAAGACTTGCGAACTTAAAATATATTTCCTTATCAACGGACTTGTTCGTCAGGAAAGAATGGACTTGTAGGGCAGGTGAATTCCCACAACTTGAGTAGCTTATAATTGAGCGCCTCCGCAATTTAGAGGAATGGTGGGTGGAGAGAGGGGCAATGCCACATCTCACCAAGTTAAGAATACAGTGCTGTAAAAAGTTGAAGAAGCTTCCAGAAGGATTGAAGTATATTGGCAGCCTTCGCGAATTGCACATAGATTGCATGCCTGAAGCATTCAACAGAAGGCATAAATAGGAAGAAAACAATGGAGAAATAACAAGCTAAGGAGGCAAACGAGGTGAAGCGCCCTGAACGCGTAGACCGCCCCCCGGAAGCTCCCTGGCCGACCAACAGGAAGAAGAGGAGTGGCGACAGTAACCGCTTCCCGGAGCACCGCAAGCAGCCGCGCCCTTCGCCGGGATCTAGGAAGGATTATGGACAGACGTCCCTGACCTCTCTGAATGATACCCGTGCAAACATCCTGATGCAGATCCAGGATAAAAAGTTCTTCAAATGGCCGAAAGCTCTAAAGGGTCCGAGCGGCAGCGACCAAACAAAGTACTGCCAGTATCACCGTTGCCTTGGACATTCTATAGAGAACTGCAGGACGTTGCAGCAAAAAATAGAAGACCTGATCCACCGCGAACACCTTAAACGATTCGTGAAAGGTTCGGGGTAAGCTCCCACAACCTCGGAGGGTGAGGCCACCGAGCCTCCCCGGGGCCATACTACCGCTAGCGTGATCAACATGATCTCTACCGCAACCGCCAGGGGCACAAGCAGAAGGAATAGGAGCCAACTTCTAGCAACAAGAGAGTGAAGATATGGGATAGGAGTGGTGTTATTAGCTTTAGTAGTAACGATATGACACATGTAACCTTTTCCCATACTAATCATCTTGTTGTATCCGCCCTCGTTTCAGACAGTATGGCTGACTACCAATTAAAATGAGTCTTCATTGATAATAGAAGCTCACAGAATTTATTATATCTCAGTGCCTTTTTTAAGCTCGGATTGAGGCAAGGGTAGATGAGAGTGGCTGATGGCCCTTTTTACGGCCTGGACAATGAGCCCGTGACCGTGCAGGGGATAGTCTGGCAAGAGGTCACAATGGGAACTTGCCCGCATGCTGGCATTCCATGTCATCGACCTACCGTCCGTTTACAATGCTATATTGGGTAGACCTTTCTTCACAGCCTTCGGGGCTGTAACGTCGATCCCTCGTCTAAAGGTGAAGTTTTCCACTCCGTGCGGCGTGGGAGAAGTACTTGGGGACCAGGCGATGGGACGAACATACTACCTGTCCGAGGTCACCCTCGCAGCATCGGACTGCCCGGACGAAGATCTTGACCTCCACGGCGAAGCCCTGCTACGACAAGCCCAGTCAAGAGAAGCTACCGAAGCGATCCCTCTGAATCCCGACGAACCAAAAAAGTGCGTCCATGTGGCCAGCTCTCTTCTGCCTGTCGAACGCGATTGGTTAGTCACATTCTTGAAGACAAACTCCAACATGTTTGCCTGAGTTCCTGCGGACATACCCGGGATACTTGCCGAAGTGATCGTCCACAAGTTGGGCTTCGATTCCAGCCATAAGCCCGTTCGACAAAAGTGTAGGAACCATTCCGTCGAGAAGCTGATTGCCATAAGGGAAGAAGTGAAAAGACTCCTGGACGCCGAGTTTATTCGAGAGATCCAATATCGAGAATGATTATCCAATGTCGTGCTGGTAAAAAAGAGCAATAACAAGTGGTGAATGTGCGTAGACTTCACCGACGTAAATAAGGCTTGCCCGAAGGACAGCTTTCCTCTCCCCAAGATTGATCAGCTTGTGGACTCTGTGTTTGGGCACGAGCTCCTGAGCTTCATGGATGCCTGCTTCAGTTACAAACAGATCCAGATTCACCCTGAGGACGAGGAGCATACCTCCTTCATGACCGACCAGGAAACATATCGCTATAAGGTCATGCCCTTCGACCTCAAGAATGCCAGGGCAACCTATCAACGCTTGGTGAACAAGATGTTCGAGACTCAGATCGGGAAGAACGTGGAAGTATACGTCGACGACATGCTCGTGAAAAGTAAAGTTACCGGCAACCACATCCGCGACCTAGAGGAGGCCTTCCAGATCCTCCAGGCGCACAGGATGAAGCTCAACCTCGCCAAATATGCGTTCGGATAACCTTAGGAAAGCTCCTAGGCTTCATCGTATCCCAGCGCGGCATCGAAGCCGACCCAAAGAAGATCAAGGCCATCCTCGACTTGAACCCTCCACGGACGGTGAAGGAAGTGCAGAAACTCACCGGGCGGCTGAAGGCCCTCTCGCGATTCCTCGCTAGGTCCGCAGAGAAGTACTTGCCCTTTTTTAAGGTACTTAGTGGCACAAAATCATCAGGATTCTAGTGTACCGAGGAATGTGGTGAAGCGTTTAAAGAGCTAAAAACCTACCTTGCCAAGCCACCTCTCTTGAGCTCGTCGTGCGCTGACGAGGACCTGTACCTCTACTTGGCTACGTCAGGAATAACCCTCAGCTCCGTGTTGGTCAGAGAGCATGAGGGTGCACAGCGGCCAGTATACTATGTAAGTCGGGTACTGACAAATGTAGAGGCCTGCTATCCGCATGCCGAAAGAATCGCGTTGACGCTCATTTATTCGGCGTAGAAACTACAGCCCACTTCCAAGCACACCGGATCATTGAACTAACGAATCAACCTCTTAAGTCGATCATGCAGAAACCAAAGACTTCCGGGCGGTTGAACAAATGGGCTGTGGAGCTAGGAGTGTTCGACGTGGAGTTCCGGCCTCAGCAGACCATCAAGGGTCAGGCCCTAGCGGACTTCATTGTCGAGGCAGCGACCCCCGCTCTGGATGTCCCTAGCAGCCTACGGAGCATGTGAGACCTCGACGTCCCAGTGTGGACCTTGAGCTTGGACGGATCATCCACCCAAGCAGATAGCGGAGCTGGAGTAGTGTTGAAGACTCAAGATGACGTGTAGATCACATACTCTGTCACGCTGACCTTCCCAGCTACCAATAATGTGGCAAAGTACAAGGCCCTTCTCGCAGGACTTTATCTGGCCAAGGAATGTTCCACAAAATCATTGGTCATACATAGCGACTCCGAGCTCGTAGTCAACCAGATCCAAGGAAACTTCGAAGCATCAAACCCACAGCTCGTGAAGTACCTGGCGAAGGCAAAGACCTTGGTCCAGGGGTTCGACCGCTTCTTGATCAAACACGTCCCAAGGTCCGACAACTGGAAAGCTGATCGCCTGGCCAGGAACGCAGTTGCGGGATCCCCAGAGCAGTACGCCAGGGAACCGAGGGAGACTCTGGCTGCACTCAGCATCGACTTCTCGGACCAAGAAGTGCTGCGGGTCGATGAGGGGGACAACTGGATGACTCCGTACAGAAAGTACCTAACCGACGGAACCCTGTCCGACAACGCCGACGAGGCCAAACGGATCAAAAAGACAGTAGGCTGGTACACGCTCCTCAGTAGGAGGCTGTACATGTGTGGATATTCTACTCCCTTCCTGAAATGTCTTACCCCTAAGGAAGTCGAGTACGCTCTAAGCAAAGTACACCTCAGCGTATGCGGCTTGCACATTGAGGGAAAGAACCTTGCGTTCAAAGTCATGCGACAAGGTCTCTATTGGCCAATCCTGAAGCAAGATGCCATGGAATTCATCCAAAAGTGCGAGAGCTGCCAAGTCTACGGTTCCGTGACGCATCTACCGCACACAGTGTTGCATAGCCTTCAATCCCCGTGGCCATTTGCGCAATGGGGGCTCGACATCCTCGGACCGTTACCTTTGGCCTCTGGATAAAGAAAGTCCCTAATTATCAGTATCGACTACTTCACCAAGTGGGTAGAAGCAGTCCCCCTAGCTCGAATCACTGAGCAGAATGCAATGGGATTCCTCCGTCAAAGCATCATCTGCCTCTTTGGGATTCCCAAGGCCGTGGTGACCGACAACAGAACCCAAATCACCAGCAAACGTTTCACAAGGTACTGCACTGATCTGCGCATCAGGCTGGTCTACAAGTCCATGGCGTACCATCAAACTAACAGACAGGTTGTAGTGACCAACTGCACGTTGTTACACTGGATGAAGACCAAGATGGAAGATACAGGGGGCTCATGAGTCGAGAAGCTACCTTCCGTACTCTGGTCATATCGGACGACCCCACGGGAACCAATGAGAGAGACATCCTTCAGCCTCTGTTACGGGACTGTGGCTGTAGTTCTCGTTGAAGTGGGATTACCCTCCCTATGGGTCAAATGTTTCGATCTAACCACCAACTCACAGAGACTTCAGGAAAGCCTTGACCTATTTCCAAAAGTTTGGGACACAACCCGCCTGCAGACCGCGGCCTATCAACAGCGAGTCATGCGATACTACAACAAGAGTTTAAAACTCGCCCACTTGAGTTTGGGGATCTGGTCCTCCAGAGTGTAAAGGCGGCGAAAAAAGCCGCAAACAGGAACAAACTCTCCCCTGAGTGGGAAAGCTCATTCCTCGTCACCACAATCCTCGGCAGCAGAGCGTACAAGTTACGCGCCCAGAATGATAAACTGGTCCCCCTGACCCGGAATGCCACCAACCTAAGGAAATACTACCAGTTACGCAGTGACGGTCCAGGTAAGGCACGCACACGTATCCTGAAGAGTGCTTGTACATACATCAAGTTTTCGCTCAATAAAATTAATTATTCCTATTAGCGTGCATTTTTCATTCATGTGAAGTGTTAGCATGCATAGCATTCCAAAAACAACACGACCTAGACTGCCCCTAAGTCAGGAGGATCATCGTCTGTTCGTAAAACAAGGCCTTGGCCCTGTGCCAAGCGGCCCATCAGCGGTCTCGTTCATGTCTTGACCGCACGAAGAAGGGTGCAACACGTAAGGGGAAAGCAATCAGTAAAGGAAACCATGCGGTACAAGATGGAAGAACGAAGACAAAGGGACTATTTCTTTTATTAATCAAGACTTTTCTTATAAAGTACAAGATTTATGGCAACAAAGGTATAAGAAAAGAGAAGAAGATACGGCACGGGGCCCAGGCCCCACAGTGATTGCCCCAAATGCCCGAGTGAACTTGGGGAACATGATCTATATGATATCACCACGGCCTCGACACCACTTCCCCAGCAAGCCACCAGGGAAAATTGCGCGTTGGCCTGCCCACGGTGGAAGTGATCCCGGTGTCATCCATTGAGGCAGAACCAGCGCCCAGCTCAGGAGCCTCCGGGAGGGACTAAAAGGGAAAACCCTACAATTTTCTCACTGAGACTCCCCTCTCTGCCTCCTTTATGGCCTGTGTACGAACCAAGTGAAGTGGAGACCGCGAGCGACGCACTTCACTGGCGAGAGGCAACCCCGTGAAAGTTCCGCCGCGATCCCACAACGCTATGGACGAGTCATATCGTGGAGGGGAGGCACTTGACGACAGTAGAGTGGCCAAGCCACCCTCATTAACATGAGGAATCGACCACAGCGCGGGTGTGAAGGCAGTCTTCTCCGAGAGTTTTAGATCTCTGGCTAGTCCACCCAACTCCTTCGCGGATCCTCACTAAAGGTGGAGCAAGCCAGTACCTTCGCATTGTCCCCTCAAAGAAATGCCAAAGGATGCACCACACTCGCTAAGAAGCCCTCCTATTTATGGGCGAAACAGACACCCTTCTCATGCTCGATGAGGCATGCCTCTCGGCGGACATTTTTCATGGAATAGGAAAAGCCCTCAAATCAGACGCAACCCCAGGCGTGCAAATCCTCCCAATTCAGGCACCGAATCACTGCAATGTCAGAAAGACCTACGTATATGCCTAGGGAAGGCGCAAGCCTAGAAGACGACAAGTGTTGGAGCATCTTGAGGGAAGCCGGCGGACCGCAGATTGGACCCATGGGACATGCCAGGCCCCGACCACTGGTCAGCCCAGGCATATGGGGCTAGTGTTGGGTCCAAGGCTAAAGCCCAAAAAGATCTAGAGCCCAGCCCAACTACGCGGGATGCCAACGTGGTGGCCCACCATCAGCAGCCAGTGAGCACCTCCTACAGCTCATTAATGCGGCTGCTAGAAAATGGTAAAATGGCAAGAGAAACCAACTAATGGAGAAGCGGTCAACGCTACCAGCAGCGACTCAGGCGGCCGCCCACTGCCGACCAGCCAATCCCAGCTCAAGGGGAGACCAGGCATGACCGGCAACACCCAGTAGTATGCCTGCCACTGCAAAACGACAACTGATACGCCGACAATCACCGATAGCAATCAGTGGCCAACGGACCCTAGCGACAGGAGTTCTCGCATCCAAAATTCCATGTCAGGGGGCCTATAAAATCCCTCTTCTTCAACAAAGAGGGGGGATCGGATCCAAAATAATTGACTCAGCGTCGCAAGCCTCAAGCTTTACCAGCTAACCTCTGGATCCAAACTCCTAAGCCTACTCAGGCAATAGAAAGTCAGCCACCTGCGGCGGTGCACCTAGGGAGCCAGGCCTCCCACTACCCGCACATTATTCTCTCTCACATAAACAAACACACACCATCAACGCATTTTTAGCATACTTTCGCACACCTCTTAGCGTGCGCCCCATTTATGTTCATTGTGAAAATTTGCTGACTTGAGCGTCGGAGTTGCCTTGGTAGGAGAAATCTCACCAAACCTCTGACCTCTTATTTATTAATTGTGTTGTGCAAGCCCCAAGTTAACAGAGACGGAGACCGAACCCTTCCACGTACACTTTAGAATAGCTAGAAATTCGAAAGCTCCCTAATCCGTACAACAATCGAGGATTCGGGACGTAACAATTAGTAAGACATCATTTAAACACTTTTAAAGTACTTTTTTATAATATAATTTCTCAACTATTAATTTATCAGAATACTTACCTATGTATAGATATGTTAATGGGTGTTATGTTATTAAAAATGTCATAAAAATAGCTAAAAGAGTATATTTTAAATACTTTGCATGTATAAACTAAAGTGAGTTGTTCCAATTGGTGGATAACCATGCTTCCTCCACTACCAATGCTGTAGTCACCAATGAATAGAAAAAGTATCAGATAGTTGAAGGATAAATTAGTATGCAGAGAATCCTTCACCACAACTAAAGTCAAGATCTAAACATGGACTGATTAAATATTGGTAAATTAGACACTTTTTTAATTTTAAAACTCATAAAAAGGAAAAAAAAAAAGTCTCACAATCATCTATTTTTTGGATATCTCTTATCGTGTTTTCTAGTCAAGATTTTGATTATCCGGTTAAACTTGACCTAAGACAAATTGCCTGTCCTTTGAATACTTGACGTATATTTATAATTTATTTATATATTTACTCACT
>JAODPA010059712.1:0-11224 GCA_025585075.1 Nepenthes mirabilis
TAAAGTAAATCAGACTAAATAAGATTTAGAGATAGACAATTTAGGAGGCATTAATGAAATCAAAATCAAGGAAGGAACCATGAAAGCCTTCATATGTTTTAAAAATAATTGAATAATTTTTGTCCAATCTAAACAAAATAATTGATGGATACGACAGTATTCAAATCGGTTTAAATCTAGTAAACAAAGGGGAGAAATGCTTAAATAACGATGATCTAATAAAAATTTCTCTAAGCTCATGAAGTAAAAGTATGGCAACTGGTCTAAGAGCAGTGACCTAAACAGCTCAGCATTGAAGGCGTAACAATAGATAATCAATGGACAGTTTTAGATGATTATCGCAACGATCCAATTGTCAAAAACCATATGGTATTACCATTAGTTGAAGGTGGCAGTTATATACATAAGTAATTCTCTTCATAAATGTGGAGGCGTAATGTCCACCTATTAATTTAGGGGTTCGCCGACCAAATGGTACCTTTTCATTATAAATACAGTATCACCCTTATAGAATAAGGGGATGAATATTCATGCGAACAAAAAACGTATAGATGGAAGAACGTTAAAACTAGACAAATTACAAAGTCAACTACTTTCCCATACGAGTACAACACTTTTAAAGCCATACTCCCCATACAACTGTATTAATTCTAATCGCTCTCTATCTAAGCGCATCCTAAGTAGTATAGCCCTCTGATGGGTTCAGCCACGTCATAAGCTAGTCCAATCATGAAGAGGGGTGATCCAACAACTAGCCCGTTACCCAGTGAAGTCCAATGCAAAACAAAGCCCATAAACCATCCAACCGACCCATTTGCTGTGTATAGGCCCAGGGATGACCAACGGCCCAACCTCAAGGGGTAGTCTCTACCGTTTAACCAATCATGGCAAAGTTAACCCTCCACCCCAATGACAGTAGTCCAGTAGTGCGGAAGACATCGTTGCTACAGGTTTCAGCCAATGGTGATGGTGGTCAACCATGGAGAATTGCCATACTCACCGACCAACGACAGTCTAGCCAATTGGAGGCTTCAGCTTCCACAGCACAAGCGTCGGCTTCTAAAAAAAAGAGCTGAAGGCCAAAGCAACCAATCAAGAAGACCCCGAGGCTCGATGACGCTGGGGTCTAGGAGGCCTCCAGTAGTAGGGCCTATATGCGATTGGAGGGTCACCCAAGCCACGGGATAAGAGAAGAAAGCCCTGAGCGGCGGAACCCTTGCTACTCCCGTAGCGACTAGAGGCCTTCAGCCTAAGAAGAAGCCTCCTGCAGCGCATGGCCACCACGAGCCAGAAGCCGCACAGCCACACACCCCCTCTCCAAACAACTTGGAGCTAAGGACTTTTTTCAACACCAAGAGGGTCACGTCCACCTCCTGCATGGAAGAGAATGTCGAAAGATATGGCAACGCGTCTTCAAAGGTGATGCTAGAAGAAGGGTCGTAGACCTAAGGAGGTCGCCCATCACGGTGGAGATCCTCATGTCACTACTCCCCCACAAGTTCAAAATGCCAGCCCTCGAGCCGTATGGCAGGAGTATGGATCTGATGGACCACTTCCGCATGCTGTTGAGCTCCAGGGCCTAGGCGAGGCCACCATGTGCCAATATTTTCCTTTAACACTCAAAAGGGACATTGGCCTTATATTCTATATCCTCGAGCCCAACACTATTCGAATGTTTGCAAAACTTGCCGATTGTTTTCTGTCTCAGTTTACCTCCAATTGATGGGAGGTGAAGCAATCATGGCACCTAACCCGGCTTTGCCAGCGACGAAATGGGAGCCTGAAGCACTTCCTAACCCACTTCACCGTCGAAATGCGAAGGATATCCGGTTTCACCGAATAAGTGAAACTTAGTGCTTTCATTGCTACTTTGGAGCTCAAAGACTTCTTCAAGCACCTGACCCACCAAAATCCTCAAACTTTTCGGGAGGTCGAGACGATTACCCAAACTTATATTGCGGCTAAGGAAGCCAATGAGGCAAAATGTCTGGAGCATTTGGACCAGTCACTGGAGAGGCCAGCAAACAAGAAGAAGAGGAATGGAGACGACTACCGTCCCCGAGGGCTGCGCAAGCAATTACAAGTAGAGCCAGGTTCCCGTAAGGAGTTTTGACCACAAAATCTAACACCTTTGATTGACACGAGCACGTACATCTTGAGGCAGATTTGGGACGAGAAGTTCCTAAAATGGCAAAAGGTGCTGAGAAACCCAGAGACAGGGGATCAGACCAAATACTGTAATTACCATCGGTCTCTGGGTTACAGAATTGAGAACTATTTGACCCTGTAAAAGGAGATTAAAGACCTAATCTACCGAGGACATTTGATGAGATTCCTGCGGAACCTAGGACAGAATCTTACAAACGTAGAGGAAGACTCACATGAGCAGTTGAGAAATTGAGTGGCAATCGGAGTTATCAACATGATAACAACCAAGCTAGGGAAGGGCAATGCCCCAGACCGCCTAGAGAGCACTTCCAACAACAAGAAGCTAAGGGTAGGAGTTAGGATTAATATCATTAGTTTAAGATACGACGATATGATGCATATAATGACACCTCATTTTGACCCTCTAATTGTATCTGTCCTTATTTTGGATGGTAATTAGACTATCAACTGAAATAAGTTTCTATTAATGATGGAAACTCTCACAATTTACTATATCTGGATAATTTTTTAAATTTAGACTGAGAAAGAGTTAAATAAGGCCCACCGAGGGATCCTTGTTTGACCGGACAATGAACCAGTACCTGTGCAAAGAGCTGTTCAACTGGAGGTGATGCTAGGGGCAGACCCGCGCACGACCTCTTGGATGCTTACGTTCCTGGTCATCAACCTCCCGTCTATCTACAATGCGATCTTGGGATGGCCCTGTCTAATCACTTTTGGGGCAGTGACGTCGATCCCACACCTAAAGATGAAATTTTCAATGCCATGCAATGTTGGAGAAGTCTTACGGGATCAAGTGATGGGCCAAACATGTTACCTGTCCCAAATCTCTCCAGTGACCCTAACCCAACTGATTGGGGACCTTGATTTCTAAGATGAGACTACCCTTCAACAGGCTCAATCAGGGGAGTCAATTGATAGGATTCCTTTGGACCCCACCAAGCTAGAAAAATTCGTACACATCATAGCTCCCTTTCAGGATTCGCCCACGACCAGGTCGTCACCTTCATTAGGAAAAATGCCGACATCTTTACGTGGACTTCTACAGACATGTTGGAGATACCGATCAGACTAATGGTCTACAAGTTAGGCCTCGATCCCAATATAAGCCCATCCAATAGGAGCGTAGGAACTACTCAGTCGAGAAACTGGTCACCGTCCGGGAAGAAGTTAAAAAACTACTTGACGTGGGGTTCATCGGGGAGGTCCAGTACCTCAACTGGTTGTCAAACGTTGTCCTCGTCAAGATGAGTAATTGGAAGTGGTAGATGTACATGAACTTCATCGACGTGAACAAGACGTGCTCAAAGGACAGCTTTTCATTGCCAAGAATCAACTAGTTGGTAGACTCTGTCTCCTGCCAAGAGCTGATAAGCTTTATTAATGCTTACTCATGATACAACCAGATTAGGATGAGCCCGAATGACGATGAGTATACCTCCTTCATGATGGACTAGGGGATCTATTGCTATAAGGTCATACCATTCGGTTTGAAAAATGACAGGGTTACCAATCAACAGTTGGTGAACACAAATGTTCGAAACTTAGATTAGCCGAAACATGGGGGTGTACATAGACGACATGCTCGTCAAAAGCAAAGTCACCGACGACTATGTTCACAACCTAAACGAGACCTTTGAGATCCTTCGGGTGCATTAGATGAAGCTCAACCCTACTAAGTGTATCTTCGGGGTGACCTTGAAAAAGTTCCTAAATTTCATAGTTTCTCAGTAGGGTATCGAGATGAACCCTGAGAAGATAAGGGTCATCCTCAATATGAGTCCTCCTCGGACTGTGAAAGAGGTCTAGAAGCTCACTGGAAGGCTCGCTGCCCTCTCTTGATTCCTGGCAAAGACGGCGGAGAAATATTTACCGTTCTTCAAGGTCTTGAGGGGGACAAAAGTAATTAGGTTCTAGTGGATGACCGGATGTGATACTGCATTCTAGGAAGTTAGGGAATATCTTTTTCATCCTCCTCTCCTGGCTTTACTTCAGGAAGGTGAAGAGTTGTATTTGTATCTGGCAATTTTTAACATGACATTGAGTTCAGTCTTGATCTGATAGTAGTCTAACGTGTAACGACTAGTGTATTATGTCAGTAAAAACCTGATCGACATTGAGAACCGCTATACACATGCCAAAAGGATTGCACTAGCCTTAATATACTCCGCCCGAAAGCTACGACCATACTTCCAGGTGCACAAGATAGTTGTTTTGACGGACCAACTCTTAAAGGGGATATTGCAAAAGCTAGACACCTCCGGGCGATTGGTCAAGTAGATTATAGAGTTGGGCAAGTTTGACATGAAATTTCGGCTGCAACTAGCCATAAAGGGCTAGGCCCTCTCAAACTTCATAGTGGTGGCGGAGACCCTGGTTTCTAATGCCCTTGGCCAAGCCAGTGATACAAATAAGCTAGATTTTTTGACATGGATCCTAAATGTGGACAGCTCATCAGTGTAGGCAGACAGTGGAGTAGGTGTGGTTCTGTGAACCCTGGTCGGGTCAGAAATCAAGTATTCCGTCATCGTTAGATTCCCAGCCACCAATAATGTCACCGAGTACCAGGCGCTCATTGTTAGACTTTGGCTCACCAAGGAATGCTTGGCTAGACCACTTATCGTTCGTAGCAACTTAGAGCTGGTTGTTAATTAGATCCAAGGGAGTTTTGAGGTGTCCGATCCACAACTCGCAAATAACCTTGCCAGAGTAAAGGGGGCTGATCAAGGCATTTGACTGAGTCAAGGTAGCCCATGTTCCCAGGGAAGAGAATTGAAAGGCCAACCAATTGGCAAAAGTGGCAGCGACTGACAACCAGAAAAAATAGTCCAAGGACATGGGAGAAGTCCTAGTCATCCCGAGCATCAACAACCCTGAGGGCGAGGTGTTGCAAGTAAATGACGGTGATAACTAGATGACCCCGCACTTAAAGTATCTAACTGACGACACCTTATCAGAGAACCCTAACAAGGGAAAACATGTGAGGAAGATAGTAAGCTGGTACACTATTGCAGACAAAAGGCTGTACTGTTGGGGATTCTTGGTGCCTTATATAAGATCTTAGACACCAAAAGAGGCTGACTATGCACTGAGTGAGGTGCACCTCGGTGTTTGGGGCTCGCACATAGGAGGCAAGAATTTAGCCTTCAAGGAAATGAGACAAGGCTTCTCTTCGCTCTTGTTGAAACGCGACACTATGGAGTCTGTGAAAAAGTGTGAAAGCTACCAACTCTATGGGAACATATCTCACCAGCTGCATACGTAGTTGCAAACCTTCCAGACGCCTTGGCCATTTATGCAATGGGAACTTAACATTATCGGACCTCTACCCATCACATCCAGAAAATGAAAGTTTATTATAGTAGGTATCGTCTATTTCATCAAGTGGGTGGAGACGTCTCCACTAGCACGGATAATCGAGCAAAATGTAATAGAGTTCATTCTAAAGAATATCATTTGCCGATTTGAAATTTCCAAGGTCATAGTGACTGATAATGAAACTCAATTTATTGGAAAATAATTTACCAAATACTGCACAAGCCTGTGAATAAAATCGGTTCACACCTCAATTGCCTACCCGCAAGCCAATGGATAGGTGGAGGTAACAAATCGAATGTTGTTATATAGATTGAAGACTAAGCTGGAAGACATTAAGGGCTCCTAGGCTGATGAGCTTCCTTTCATCCTTTGGTCATGTAGGACCACCCTGAGAGAGTTGACCCACGAAATGCCCTTCAGCCTGTGCTGTGGAACGGAAGCAATCATCCAGGTAGAAGTCGGTTTGCCCAGCCTTCGGGTCAAGAACTTCGACCCCCTCGGCAACTCTCAGAGGTTCAGAGAGCACCTCGACTTGTTTAAGGAGGCTCGAGACGTAATGTGCCTTTGAATTACGGTATACCAGTAGCGAATTGTATGATACTATAATAAGATGGTAAAAGCCTACAAATTCGAGGTGGAGAACCTTGTCTTATAGAGTGTAGAGCAATTGGCAAAATAGCCAACATGAAAAAGTTTTATCCGAATTGGGAGGGACCACTCCCTGTCTTGACAATCCTCCAAAATAGTGCGTACAAACTACGCACCCAGGACGACAAGCTTGTCCAAAGGACATGAAACACTGCCCACCTCAAAAAGTATTACCAAGGAGCTCCGGCCGAGCCTAGGTAAGCACTACATGCATCATTTCGAATTCCTGTAATTGTACCATATTTTTAATTAATAAATTTGTTATTTATTCGTGCATACTTGCTCATGTGATTGCATGTGTGTTTGTCATTTTACCAAATCAAGTGACTCAAACTATCCCTGAGTCAGGTAAGACTCGTCTTGGGCTACTTTGCGACCCATTGGCGATCAAAGAACCTTGGCCCCGAGTCGAGAAACCTATTAAATGGTCAAATTTTAAACCTTTATTCCGCACTAAGCGGCCCCGATGCGGCTGAAAACCAGGCCTGAGGGATCTTGGAGCCTTGCAACCAAGTGACGTATAAAACCATAGGGGACTTTTACAGCGGGCGTGTAACGACCTTCCTTCGATAGAGAGAGAACCCTTAGTCAACAACGGTCGGGGGACTAGGTCCAGACGCGGATGGGCAACGACATCCTGGGACAGGATCGAGTGCCAATATGGCAACATCCTACTTGTAGGATAGAGCACCCTACAAAATAAAAGTGTCGCGACATTCCCTTCCTAAGGGAATGAGCACCATCGGGTAGATGCGCCTCAAACAAACCCGACGATAATAGCTACAACACTTAGCTGGTCAAATAAAGAGAAAGCAACTCGACATGGAAGTATAAGTAATCAGCCTCAAAGGTCGCAACGACCTAACTAGTTTCATTACAATTAGTTCTGGATATACAAGTGGACCATCCGTCTAAAAAAAGGAAAAAAAAAAGAGGATCTGGCTCAGTGGCTAATCATCACCTAGTTGGGAAGACGAAGGCTCTCCCATCCCCGTGGAAGGGAAAAACAAGTCTGACACTCGGGTGGCACTGGCGTTTGCCAGATGAAGAAAGGAGACCATAAAGTCCGGGGTTATCAGTTGCGCAATTCACTAGTAAAGGTGAATACCATCCCAAAACTTACCCTCCAATACCTTCCCAAGATCCTCCACAGGAATGGAGACCCTTAGTTGACCCTCAAGTCAGAGGCAATGTTTGCGGAGAAGATGCTAACACTCTTAGAAATTGCGGGGTGATCCCTCAAGGGAAGTAATCTCCTCCCCAACCGCACACAACTCGCCCTCCGGGGCCTCGGCCCGCTCAAGCACAGCCCTGTGCTCCAATGCACTGACATGCTCATGAGCCAGAAAGCCAATGGTGGTCGAAAGTTGGAGAGCCCTCTCCTGAACCTCCCGGCAGCAAGCACGTTAGAAGAACGAAGGTAGAAGTAGAAAAAGGACAAGGGATACTAAATGAGTATCTCTGCGAAGGGAAGCTCCTCTAGGGGATGGCATCTCAGGCCTGGCACGGGCAACTCCACAACTTATTCGGCCCTAACAGACGCGACGCCTTGGGACTCTGGAAAATCGAGGGTAGGCACCACAGTTTCTTCGACGATAGCCGCAATAGCTATCGACTCTTAAGCCCTCGAGTCCGAAGGTTCTGAAGGATGCACCTCGACGACCTCACCTTCCTCCAACGGAGGCACACCGACGGTGACTATTTCCCCCAATGGAAGCTCCTCTACAATCTCAACTACCTCAGGAAGAGACATGTCAGTAGCAGTGGTCGCCACGAAAGGAGGCTCCTTGGCAATCTCGGAGTCCTCGATGAACATGACAACCTCGACTGCCCTGTTGGCCAAGGGGGCATCCTTTGCTGCACGGATAGGAGACTCAAATCCTCCGATGTCAACCTTTGACACTGACTCGACAACAGCCTCCGGTGTGGTCTCGGCTGCGACTTCTGCTGCCGGCTCAGTAGGGGTCTCCGCCAACTACTCCCACTCCCGCTAAGGTCCAGCACCAACAAGGACACCGTACAGTGAGAGTGCAAGTGTAGGGATCGGCTCAACTCCGGCAATAGCGTTGTTGGATTCGAGATCAGGTACAAGAGTGGTTATCGCCACAGCTCCTCCAGAGCCAAATGCTTGACCCGAGGTGGAGGAAAAAGTAGAGCACACCCCCTCGACATACTCCCAAATTGCTGCACCTGCGATAATGCAGCCTTGTCCTCACCAGATGAAGAAGTAGGCTTCGAAGACATACCATCAGAGGAGGAGTAACCCGCTTTGACAAATGACTCAAAGGATCTCAAATTACCAACGTCCTCGCCCTCCTCTAACCGGCCGGTGTCACCACGGGTGCTAGCTCCCACGTCGCTGTAGCAAAGGCATCCAAGGTCAGCCAATGTCCCCTCTCACAGAAAGTGCCGGAATTGGCCAAGATCAGATCCACCAGAGGTTTCCCCTGGACTTTCTCAGTCGCTTCCAATAGTGATGCTGAACCACACCTTCCCCCAATCATTAAAGACTGTCCAGTCAGAAGGAGTTACTAAGTAAAAGAAAAGATCCTTCCAAAGCTTGACTAAATTAGGATTTGCCCCATTGAAGTTAAAACCAGGACGGGGAGATAAGGAAATCTAGTTGGCCTTTTGCAAGAAGATGGGATCGCCTTCACTGACGTGGTGGTAAATCTGCAACCATGACTGCGAGAGAAGACACAGAGGGACACCAAGTATCATATGGTGTTGGGCATGAGCCTTGCCACTAGCACCCTAAGGTTGTGAGGATCGCGTATAGATCCGCCGGCATTGGGAAGTGGAGTCTATCCTACAGATGGAACTCGTAGACGGTGATAAATCCTTCCAGTGGAAAGCAGGCTCTACCATCTTCACCAGACAGCAGGAACGCTGCGCTCCTCGGAACCCCAAACTGAGAGAGCAGCAATTGAACATCCTCAATGGTGAGGATCGATCGAATCCTCCTGACATCATCAATGGCTGTAATTGGAAGGGAAAAAGAAGGAAATGCATGAAAGAAAGGGAAGCTCGCAACGGATCGAAGATGAAGGCAAAAAGCGAAAATGGCGAAGAGCATGCGATTTAAATAAGTGAAGACCTAGAGATGAAAATGATGTCGCAGGGAACTCGAAAGGCCGCCCTCACGATGGTAGCCATGCGTGTCAACACCGCAAGGCGCAGTGACACGCCCCTTCCCACAGCCACCGGAAATAAACCTAACACCTCAAATTCCCACGCGTTAGTATTAGTAACGGTCAGTCGAATCGTCCCATCAACAATAAATGCAGTACGTAGTTTCCAGAAGTGCCAACACTATCAGTTGAAGCAGCCATCATGACGGCATACGGTCTCACTAGGAGACCAATGGCCTAAAGATGTGGCCATCGTCACACGATATGACTCAAGACAGGAAGCAGATCATACGTGACCTAGGCAGGCTCGACGATGTTCTACCATGCTAGCCTCTCGGCCGAGCGTTCGGGACGGCCAACCAAGAAGCTAGTCGTTGAATAACTAAGCCGTTGAAAGGGAGACCCGGCTGACTGTCAGATACCGGGTCATAAATGACAATACAAAGATGCCCCAATTATAAAGTAACAAAAGAAAGATAAAAGGACAAGATTATAGAAACACAAGATGGAAGAAAATACTTAGTGGTTCTATTCATTGAATTCTTTTACAAAATACAAGATTTACAACCATAAAAGTATGTAGTAGAAGAAAATACATTGAACGAAAATCGGCAGCGATTGCCTGGAAACAGGTCCAGGGAAGGCACATGTAGGGAGGGCAACCGTGGGTCAAACACCATGCGAACTGTATCTACTTAAACATGGAACGTGCCCGATCAGAAACCAGATGCCGCGAGATGTCGGTGAGAAGCGATTCGCTGGAGGAGAAACAAAACACCGCCACCGACACCAAAGAAGCTTCCCACCCGAGAACTCCTCCAACAAGCTCCAGTGACGACCCCCCAGAGAAGAGGTCGAGTAGGGCCACTTCCGCAAATCAGAAAGGATCATGGAAGATGGCTGCTCCAAGGGATCCCTTTAGAAGGTGACATCTGAAAGCCAGTCGGAGGAAAAAAAAAAAGGGACCCAACTACCGAGCTACCATGCGTGGTGGCCCCTATTAGTTACCTCCAGCCACAGTCACGTCACCACCACAAAATGACATCTAACACAGTGGCTCTTGTCAATATCTCAACGGTCGGCGAATCCTAGTAGGACACCTGTCATCCACCTTAGTGCCAAAACCTTCTCTGTGAAATACAATAAACCCCTTCACCTCTCACGAGATAAGGAATCGAGCAACTCCCAATGGAAAAGCCACCCACATGCGAGACTCAAAAGCCAAGAAAGAACCAAGATTTCTTTCCAAAAATAGTTCTTTCTCCTCCTCAGAAAGCCACTCTTTGTCGAGTGCAACCCTAATGAATCATTCATCGAGTATAGTCCTAGTGAGCCACCAACCGCGTGTAACCAGACAGGAGCCCAGTCCGCTTTTCTTTCTAAGCCAATCCCCGTCAAGCGTTCTACAAGAACTCTGGCCTCCTCTCTCAACTCCTGTAAACATGTATCAATGCATCTTTCTCATCCTCCTTACATCTTTCTATTCTGTTAGAAAGATTTTTGATTTAAGCGTTGGAATATAAATCAAAAAATGAGTTTTACCAATCTTTTGACTTCTTATTTGTAGTCTATGGTGTGGAGGTTCTAGTTTAGCAGCAATAGAGGCTACACCCGCTCCAATTCGACCCGCAGCGAAGGATTGAGTGGCCCCTTAATCCGTACCACAACTCAGGGATGAAGGACGCATCACCATCTAACAAAGTAGTTGATCCCCATCCACTTGCATTCTCACATTTATTTCCTCACAACCTTCTCATTCGATTAAAAAGATTACTGACTTGGACGTTGAAGGTTATGCCAAGAAGTGAGCATTGGATTCTTCTTACCTCTTATTCATTTTATTGTTCTGTGCGGGTTTTAAATTTCAAGTAATGAAAATTGGACCCGTTTTTGCACGAATTTTCGTATAAGACGACTCCGTAATTCGTTCAATAATTCGAACAATTAGAGACGTATTA
>JAODPA010059734.1:0-11224 GCA_025585075.1 Nepenthes mirabilis
AAATTAAATATAATTGGCTAATAAGATATACCATTACCAATAATACTGACTTCAGAGTTCCAAATAAACTAATATAATGGCTATGTTTATTTAACACGATACCATTGTAAGGATGGATTTTCATTTTCCATCGGTTTTGTTCTTATAGTATTTAATTTTAATTTATTTGATGGTTATTATTGCATTAATAAACATTATGATAATAATTTAATGGTATAATTTAATTTGTTTTTAATGGGCTTGAATAGTCAACATCGATGCACGGCCCAAGTCTCAAAACCTGAACACGTAAATATCCAATTTGAATACTCCGGTGGCTGCTGGTGATCAGCGAGGACGACATAACAAGCTTTAAAAAAATGGCGACGGACGCAAACAGTGAAGATTTCGCAATCGGATGCGTGCTCTCAATCAAGACAACCCTAGGAGACGAATTCGAAGGTCAAGTAATCACCTTCGATCGACTTTCCAACATTCTCGTCCTTCATATCCTTTGTTTTATCTATTTGTTTTATCTCCATTCACTCAGTTTCTTTGAAAAAACTAGTTAATTACCTGCTTGAATGTTTGGAATCTTCTAATTTCTGGACCGTCCGAGTTCTTTAACGGAAATTTTACAAGAGGGATCGAAATCAGGACCTCGTAGGAATATAAGGCTTTTGAAGGCAAATTACATAAAAGAGTTCACCTTTTTGCGTCACGGTGAAGATCCTCTTGATCTCAAAAATTGTTATCTTGATCTCCATAGTCTTCAAGCTAGGGAAGAGTCTGCAATTAGGTCAGTTTTTCTTTATCTCCAGTTGGGGTGTGTGTGTGTGCGCGCGCGCGCGCGCGCGTGTGTCCTTTAAATGGTTGGCATTTCTAGTGTAGTATAATGATGTGGTCTGAGAGTGTGTTTTTGCAGACAGGCAGAGGTAGAGGCTGAAAGAATAGGGGTGGGCGTGACAGCGGAGGCTCAAAGCATTTTCGATGCACTGTCTAGAACGTAACTCTCTTTACTCTATAATTGTTTACTCTGAACTTATGATAATATCAATACCATCGTTGGTTTGAAATTCATTTTTTGAAATATAATCTTAACTAATGCCCTGAAGCACCCATTAGGAAGTCCATTGTTATATTATTTGTCAAGCAAAGAGGAAGAATAGATGCTGAATTTTGGACTTCATGCCATGGAACTATTTGAGAACATAGACATAAAATGGCAGTTGTTGAATTTATTTTAGTAAAAGTATGCAATCTATTAGATGTTTACTAGAAATTATGGTCATATGCATCATATTAGTGATGCCATTTGCTTAGTAGGTTCAATGGTATCACTTCTTTGATGGAATGAACGGCCATGGAGTCATTTCCCCGCACCATCATGAAGGTTTAATCTGATTTGGTATCTAAATTTGTCTGAACTTGCAGCTTTTTTCAATTTCTCTTGCAATGCATGCATGCATTCTGGAACAGATATGGTGGCATACCGAAGATAATAACCACGCAAACATTTAGCCATACACACGTTTCTAAATAAAAATTCCCGTGATGGTTCCTGTTGTTCTTTTTTAAACCACAACCATATTGTCTTAATCGATGATAAAAGTTCTCAGAAGAGGGGGTCTAGTTAATGAAATCTCCAATTTGAGGTGAGAATGAGCATTTTAGGCACGTGTTGCTGTTAGATATAAGCTATAATAGTTCCACGAAAGACCTCTATGTTGATCTGTGAAGTGAGGAGGATTCACTTACTCAAAGGTATGTGGATTTTATATTTGGGTCATTTATCCTGGGGCAAGGTTTTTGGCTTATAAATTGATGATGTAAATTGCTCAGTAGTCAAAGGATCTATTGTGCTTGTGTAATTGTTATTAGGTAAAGGATAACATTGTAATTATAATTATATAATTCTATGAATATGGGTGTTTAGTACTCATTAAACACAAAGCCTTTTCCTCCATTTCTCTCCTTTCTCTATACTTAACATGGCATTAAAGCTAGGGTTCTGAAAACCCTAGCCACACCATTGCTGCTCGCCGCTGTTGCATCATCACCTTTCAGTGCCAACCACCTTCACATCGCCAAACACACCTGGTATCCCTAAATCGCCACTCCTTCTGCATAAGCCCCAAGCCACAGGAAGCTACACTTGTTCTCTTCCTTATTTTCTAATATCTACAACAAATCACAACATTAATTGGAAATCTAACTGTACCACGGTGATCAACTTGGAGAACCACACTGGAGCCTGGAAGCTATAGCCCCCATGCCGTCGCATGTGTTGCCATACATCATTTCTCTCCTGGGACTTACCACCTCTCCCATATCTCTCAGACCTACAACAAACCATGAAATTAATCAAAAAACTACTTGCACCACAGTAGCTTCCCTTAGGAGTTGTACCGGATATTGTAGTCATTGTCCTTGCCACCGCACACGCTGTCGCCCACAGGCACATGAGTCCCATGTGTGGCCTAAAGACTGGTGTGACTTACATGCACTGTCGTGGTTCTATTTCTCCAGCTATTGGGTGGCTGGTTTTCTTTTTTTATTTTATGATATTTTTCACATCATTTCTTATACATTATTATCATATGCTTAAGCCCCAAGTCCGAGATCATTTAATAATGAAAGCATAAAGTTGTTTCATATTTGTTAGGTATTGGCTATTTTCCCATGATCTTTAAGAATATAGGAGACCACACATGTCATTCATTCTGTGTTTTGGGGGTTCTCTTTTAGATGTCTTCTTCTACTGAATATTAGGCATTTTGTTGATACTACAACTAGTGACATGACAACAACTATTGTCACTTTTAATTATTTGGGCATTCCGACTACTACGACAACCAAACTAAATATTAGGAACTATTCACATTGGGCAACTACTGTTTAGATTTGGTTTATTGGTCAAGTTTAGAAGATTACTTATCTGTTGAACTTGTTGATGGCTTTTCTTCTATTGCTAATAAGTTGTGGAAGCGTGTTGATGTCTAACTGTTGAGTTTGTTATGGTATTTTTTTGATAATGGATTACAAGATCTATTCTGGGTTTGTTGATTGTGTCGTTTTTTATCGTCTACCACTGGCAATATGAATGCTAGTGATGCTACTCGTATTTATAACATGATTAATAATTTGAGTCAGTCTATAGTTGGATGACCGGGGCTTGATGGGATTTTTTGGACAGGTTAGGTGATTGATGATTGAGTTTAATGATATATTTCCATTGATCACAAACATCCGTGTCTTTTGGACACAACATGAGTAGATATTATATCATTCATTTGTTCCAAGTTTTTCCTTCTAAGTACAAGCCTATATGTGCCTAGATTTTGTGCAGTCTCACACTTTCTATTCTTATCAAGGCATTCTCTCATATTACATATGCTAGTTTTCATTCTAATACAATACAATCTCCTGCTATCCATTCAACACTCGTGACACATTCTACTAGTCACAATAAGATTAGCTCTATGGGAGGATGTGGTAGAGGCCATGGTGATGGAGGAAGATTTACTGGTAAGGGAAATGGTGGTCATACTACTCGGTATTCTTTTTGTAACAAGTTAGGCCATATATGTGACATTTACTGCGTACTACATGGTTGGCCATCTTGTGCATCAAATGCTGCCTAACTTGATACTGTGGATATCATCTCTTCACCCGAGCCACCATTAATTACACCTTCCATTCATGTATACGTGGAGAAGTGTACTAAGTTCTTACAATTTTAAGTTGCATGACAAGTTACTCATTCAGTTGTACCACCTATGGCCTCACTTGTCCAAAAAAGTTATGGATCCTCAAATGGCATGTTTATTTCATGCTACAGGGTAATTGATTGTGGTGCCACATTGTTTTCTCATATCCGTCACTTAGGTAATTTATCCAATGTCACGCTTGCAGATGGCTCTTCTACTTCAGTAAGCGGGATTGAATAAGTTTCTCCAACCTTTTTTGATATCTTTACGGTCTATTCTTTATCTCGTCAAATTTTTATCTAACTTATTTTTGGTTAGAAAATTAACCAAATTACTTAACCATTTTGTAACTTTTTCTCCTAATTTTGTTATTATTTGGAATTTGTAGATGTGCAGGAAGATTTGTTACAGGCATGAATTCTAGGGCTTATTCTATTTGGACATTGAAGTTCCTATAGCTTGTACTGCCTCGCCCACATCCAAACAAATATAAAATCATCTTGGTCATCCCTTTGTACCTTCATTATAGAAGGTGATTTTGAGTCTTAGTCATATTTTTGAAATTTTATGTTTGTCCTACCAACTACGAAAGTATAGTTGTAGTTCTTTTATGAGTCGTGCCAATAAAGTACCTTTTATCCCTCCATGTTGATCGATTCTAATGTTCGAGGTTCTAGCTGTGTTCATTCCAAGATTATATGTTTTTATTTTGTCACATTTATTGACGACTATTCTTAAATTGTAAGGTATGGTCCCCTAATATTATTTTAATGATGATTAATTTAATTAAATTGATAAAATTTTGAGGTTAATAGCGGTTTCAGGGCAAAATTATGTTTCAGACCGAAATAAGTCAAATCGAATGGTGTTTGATTTGCGCCTAATCTGCACATGAGTGCGCTTTAGACAAAATGCTTGTGTTTGTGGCAGCTCCAAAAGTATATATGCGTATTTAAGATAGAATGTTGGCGTTTGATGTGTGTCTGATATGGCGCTCATATACGGTGCAATTATTTATTAATGCCTGATCCACGCCTGAGCATGCACCAGTTTTCTATAAATAGACGCTTTGGTCAATTTCAGGACATTTTCAGTTGATTTTTAAGAGAACAGAGAGAAAGAGGAGGAAAAGAGAAAGAAGAAGAGAGAGAAAGCAGGAGAATAAGAAATTAAGGTGATATTAAGAGATCTTTGGATAAAATTAAGTAAAGGTAAGTATATTTAAACCTTTTCTTCCTTTGTTACTTTTCATTTCTGATCTCTTTGAATATTTCTTTTTTCAAATATTCATACTTGTATTATTTTCAAACATAAAGTGATTATACTTTGCGTGTATGTGATTCCATTCCTATTTTATGTAATTTTACCGAACCTGTGTTAAATTCATGGAATTATGTTTAAGTATTGAAATATTTGCATAAATGTTTGTACATGCCTTTAAGTTTCATCTATATGTTGATGCATGTCTATATTTTCTTTACCATTGTCTTTGCATGTTACCTATTTGTAAGAAAATATTGAAAAATTATATAAATTATGTTAATTTTTTTATTATTTTTGCAATATAGTTTCCATACATCTTTACATCACATTTTTATTATTACCATTTAAGATGTGGTTTCCGGGTCTTGTGGTTTGGTCATTATGTTTTTATTATTTAGGCCATTTAACGGTATTTAATGTAGGTTTATATCTTGATGTTAGTTTGGGTTTAAGATAGTTGAATAAAGAATTGATTTTTAGGTTTGAATTTAAAACCTGATTAAGAAAATTATAAATTAAGAAATAAGTCAATTTGGATATTTTGGGGTGGGGACGTGACGCAAATTATGTATTTATATTTAATGAAAGATTATTTAGAAATATTGTCTATTTTTTCTGCCTTTTGTGCTGAGATTTACATTGGTGTTTCTGTTCGAATAATATGCAATGATAATGCCAAAAAATAATTTTCACCCCCATTTTGTTCCTTCATGTCAACATAAAGTATCATCCAGTAGTCTTCTTACTCTTACATTCCACAATAAAATTGGATGGTTATTGAAATTACCCGTAGGTTGCTCCTTCATGTGCATACCCTTTTTACATTTTTGGAATGACACAGTCCTTACTACTTGCTCTCTAGTTAATCGCCTAACTTCATTTGTGCTTCACGAGCAAATTTCGTTTTCTTTTTTTTTCTCCCTTGGTTTCCTCTATTTGTTACTTCCATGTGTCTTTGGATGTGTATACTTCTTTTATAATCTATTTTTTTGTCATGATAAATTACATCGGCGTTCTCTCAAATGTATTTTATTGGGTATGCCAAATAATAGAAGGGGTATTGATGTTGTTTTTCTCAATCAAATGAATTCTTTGTCTGTGCAGATATGGCATTCTTTGAGTCCGCTACTTTTCCTTCAACTTCTCTTGATTATGTGGTTGTGGCTCTTAATCTTTTTGTTCCTCTATTTTCTTCTCTTGGTTCCCCTAATCTGGAGGGTACATCCAAGTCTGAGTCTGTAGAGGGATCCTCCTGATTGAACAAACCAAATATCATGTATATGTATGATGCCATCACATTCCTTCAGCTTCGCCTGACTTTCTCTGGATCCGTCACTAGTCCACAATCTATGCGATTTTGACCTCTCAATTGCACAATTTAAAGGTACTCGTCGTTGTACAATTTCACATCCCATTTTCAATGCTGTCTTTCACGTTTTCTTCGTTTATTGCTTTTTTCCTTTGTTTTTATGCCTAAAACATTTAGTGAAGCCCTTATGCATTCTGGCGTATTGTTATGTTCGATGAAATGTTTGCTTTGCACTCTAATGGCACATTGAACGTAGTTTCTCTTCCTCCTAGAAAGCCTACCATAAGAAGCCTTTCCTTGATGGAACGATTGATCACCTTAAGGCTCACTTGGTGGCCAAAGGCTATACCCAAATTTATAGGCTTGATTATGGTGATACCTTTTATCTCGTAGCTAAGATGTTTTCAGGTCGCATCTTTTTTGGAATTTGCTACTATGTATTGTTGGGTCTTGTGCTAGTTGGGCATAAAAAATGTCTTTTTGAATGGTGATTTGCAAGAGAAAATTTTTATGAAGCAACTATTTGGGTTTGTTATTTAGGGGGGATATGACAAGGTTTATCCTTTTAAAAAGTCTTTGCATGGTTTAAAACAATCTCCTTGGGCATGATTTGGTTGTTTTACAATTTGGATTAAAATAGTGTGGTGTCGATTATTCAAGTTTTTATCAAAATTTATTGATAGGACAATGTCTATGGGTAATTTTTATATGGATGATATAATTGTCATTAGAGATGATGTGAAAGGTATAAGAGAGTTGAAAACCTTTCTGCAACAACAATTTTAGACAAACAACTTGGGACCATTAAGGTTCTTCTTAGGGATTGAAATTGTAGGATCAAAACAAGGGGGTATTTGTTTCTCAATGCAAGTATGCTTTTGTCATATTAAGTAAAGCAGGTATGCTCGTCAATGGATCATAATATTAAGTTGCTATCTGATGAAGGGAATTTGATACTAGATCAATGATGATATAGAAGATTAGTTAGCAAACTTAGCTATTTTATAGTAGCTTGTTCGGATATTTTATTTGTAATTAGTATACTGAGTCAGTTTTTAGAATCTCCACGGAAAAATCATTTAGGAGCTGTCATGTGTATTTTTTGATACATTAAACAAGCTCTTGGCAAAAATTATTCTATGAAAATAGAGGGTATTTTGACATTATAGATTATTTAGATACTGATTGGATAGGATCTCTAGTTGACTGTTGTTCTATATCTGAGTATTGTGTATTCATAGGTGAAAATTTAATATCTTGAAAAAACAAAAAATAGGCTACGGTATCACATTCTAGTGTTGGATCTGAGTACCACTTGATAGCACTAACTACATGTGAATCGATGTGGAAACTAGGAGTTCTCATAGAGCTTGGAGTAGACTGTTCTTCACCAATAAAATTAATATGTGATAGTGAAATTGCCTTGAACATCACCTTCGATCCTTTATTTCTTAAGTGGACTACACATATCGAGATTGATTGCTATTTTGTACTGGAATAGTTGTTGACAAATAAGATAACGATTTTATATGTTAGTTTAAGCGATTAACTTGTCGATTTATTTACCAAGTTCTTAAGAGGTCTCAGAGATGAATACATTTGTAATAAGCTTAACACATATGATATATATGCTCCAGTTTAAGGGAAAGTGTTATTAGGGTAAAAGATAATATTATAGTTATGCCTATATACTTTTGTAAATATGGGTGTTTAGTTTTCATTGAGTACGAAGCTTTTTCATCCATTTCTCACCCTTCTCTGTACTTAATAGTAATATTTGTGAAGGAGCTTGTGTTCTTTTATAAGGCTAGATGAACAAGCTTGAGCATGAGCTCTTGTTTTATAAATGGGCTAAACTTGAACACTTGATATTATGATGAGTTGTTACGGTGCGCAAACAGACTCGTTTTTGAAACTCATTTAGTATTGCTTTGTTTCTGTGTTAACTTGTCATAGGAAATTTTTTATTGTTAAATTGGGTGATTAGACTATATGAAAAGACTTTTCCACTGGATTGAACCTGATGGGCCTAAATATGCGCTTACACTGATTGTAGTTCCTAGGTATGACTAATGACTATTTATTATAAAATTTTTATGGGTAAGGTTGGTGGAATTTGGTAGGGATTGAACCCAAGCCTGAAGCAATTTAGCTATTTGTCGAGGAACTAATGAAAATTGAAATTCCACTCTAGTTTGTTAGCAAAACACAGGGTTTTCTCAATGGATCTTCAGTTTCCAATTCACAGTTTTGAGCAGAACTTTTCACTTAACAGATTTTCTTTTGTTGGTCTTATGACTTAATCATGCCGGCCAAATTACAGCCTATAATGGGCTTATGTCGAAAATGACCATGAGAGATTTACGTTAAGGGTTACTAGTGATTGGGTTTTGGGTCACTCTCAATGAATGGATCATCCGGAGGCTTGTTCATTTTTGGTGCAAGAATTCGCTTGAGAGAATGATTGCAGTAGTGTGGGAGATTGGTGCCCTAGGGGCACCTGAGGAGATGATGTGCATAGTTAGCAGTAGCAGAAGCGCTTGATGGGACACCCATGTGCTGATAGCAGAATATGCTCAAAGGCAGGTTTTGCCTCCGGCATTCGAACTCTAAATCTAGTGTTCAAATGCCAACGCAGGATATAAACATGATGCGTGATTTTTAGGTCAGATCAGGGACCTTTTTAACACAATGAGTGCCATACGAAGGGAGAGAAGGGTGAAAAGAAAAAAGAGGAAGATTTTCGGTATCTGTTTGAGATTTGATTCGAGTTCCATTATTTCCTAAGCTCGGGTATGCTATTCTAGCATTGGCTATAGGATGTTCTACATATTGGATGCTTGCTTTCTCGTATTTTTCTCGTGTATTGTTAACTGTGTTGAGAGTTGTATTTAACCATTTAGTCACACGGGTTTTTGTAAAGAGTTCTCGGACTGGATTATTTGTAACCATATACTTTATAGTAAATTTGTTCGATATTTGTCATGTGGTTTTCCTTTGATTGAAAAAGAGTTTTCACGTTAAATATTATTGTGTAACATTGTGTAATTGATTGAGTATTGTTATTCCTTGTGTTCTCATAGGAGATTGGTAGTTGACGATTGATAGGGGATTTGGGGCTTGTTTTTGCTGTGCCGTGTTGTATATGTTCCCTCAACCTGTTGGGGGCTGTTTTTATTCATGTTTCATTCTATCTTAAGATATTTGCATACGGAGGGATGGTCAGCATTCAGAGTGAGCAGCTGAGTGTTGTCAACTTTTATTACACCATGGATGGTGCCTATGGAATGATTTTCTTGCTCTTCATTTTGCTAGAATGTGAAGTTTTTAGTTTTATCCTTCCTGGAGACTGCCCAGTGAGTGTTAATAGAAATTAAATCGTGCATGGAACCAATGATTTTGCTATGGAATTTATTAGACCAATACCCGGGGGATAGCTGACCCTGCATGATGATTTCTGACTCAGGATCTCATCTTTGGGGTCATAACCTCCAAGTGATCTTTGTTGTTTTGATTTTAGCTGTTAGAAATATGTCCCACATGACGAGACATATGAATTATGAATTTATTGAATTAATTAAAATAATCCTATTAGTTTATATATATAATAATAAAGAGAAATTTCCTAAAAGACACGCCTGTTCAAGTCGTATCATTTGATGGAAAGGATATGTTATTTCTCAAATGATGTGTCCTTTAGTGAATAGATATGTCTCTTTGAGACATACCCGTTGAGCGAAAGGATATCACTTCTCAACAGTTATGTCGGTTCAAAACACATCACTTGGGCGAAAGGAGGGGCATTTTGTTAATTTGGGAATGGTCCTCTCTTCCTCTATAAAAGGACGTCCTTGGCCATCATTTGAGGGACACACAAAACTTGTATAACATTTCACAAGTTATTAAGAGAAGAGAGAGAAATCATCTTCCGGTTCTTTGAGACGAACGATTACAGTTGGGTATAAAAGTTTAATGATCATGGATCCAGGTACATATATTTATTATTTATACATAATTATGATTGATAGATGAAGAAATATGATAATCAAGATCCTGTGAATCATAGTATTATCTTACTAAAATTCATTTCATTAGCTTCACTCGACACCCTTTGAATTTAAAGGGTGGGCCAGTCGTCCATAAGGCTTCTTGTATTGCATATTCAGCGGATAGTCTGGTGATTTATAACAGTGATCGCCCTAATCAAAATGGAGCAAAGCTTAACGTCGCAAGGGCTTCACCCTCCTCGGATATCATTCATGAGAAATCTACCTTCAGGGAAGAACTACTCTACCTGGAATGAAATTATTTGTTGTTGAATGGCTGTACATGCAGGCTCCCTGTGCGGTGGGACAAGACTGTCATAGTTGTGATGGACGAAGTTCGAGTCAGTAGTCCATATCTCCCCGAGTCTGTTACCGGAGGAACAGCTGCAGCGAATGAGCGTGTAAAGAAAGTGGTACGATTGGCTAAAGTTTGATTTATACTAGTAGATTCGAAATTTTTGTCGCCCCCCTTCTTCATTTCAATCTATTTTCCCTCTGCGTGTAGCTTGAGTTGGAGCGGAAGAGGCTGCAATCTCGTGGGGCTGCTCCGTAATCGTTTCACAGTTTCCGCTCGTATGGCTGCTGTGGAAAGCGGCCCGACGTATAAGGTAATGGCCATGTAGACATCTTCGATGTTTATTGAAAAAATATGTTCTGTTCATCAAGCAGTCTGGAAGGTAAATTGATCAAGAATTCTGATTTTTATTTTTATTTTTTATTTTTCAGTTCATCTTATTGCTGACTTGCTTTCATAGACATGCTGAGTTAGCAATGCACTCGCAACTTCTAGGCATCGAATGAGTTTAGTAGTCGCTGGTTACTGCTGTCCAGGGCTTGACCACAGTTGCCGGGATTCACAAATTCACTGCATATCGCATGTCGGCATGCAGCGTTTCAAAATCATAGCTATTTTTATT
>JAODPA010059745.1:0-11223 GCA_025585075.1 Nepenthes mirabilis
CCCCCCCTCTCTCTATCTCTATCTCTCTTCATGCAAACTTGATTCTTCTTCTGATGTAATTTTTCGTGTTTCGGTTAAAAGCTAGCACTCCTGCAATGGCTTTTAGTAGTAGCAGTAGCTATTTTTGTGGTGTTCGCCAGTGTATACGTGGCTTTGTGTTATTGGCTTCGATATTGGGCGGGGCATCTCAGAGCTGCAATGTGTCTTCCGTATTCGGGTTCGACATCCACCATAGGTTTACCGATCGGGTCAGGGCCATTATGCCCCTCGATCAGATGCCGGCGAAAGGTACCGCCGATTACGTTGCCGCCATGGCCCACCGTGATCGCATCCAGGGCCGCCGTCTCACCGGCGGCATTGTGGATCAGACGCTTCTCACCGGCGGCATTGTGGATCAGACGCTTCTCACCGGCGGCATTGTGGATCAGACGCTTCTCACCTTCGTCAACGGCAACGCCACCTTCCAGCTCAGCGAATTTGGATAGTATGCTCCCTCTCCATCTTCAGTAGTTGTTTAGCTGTTGGGAATACTTTACTTGCATTCTAGGGTTTGATGGTGAATTGTTGGTTGAATTAATGTATAATTAGTTCCGATTTATAGGTTAATTTGCCAATATACCCATCAATTAACTAAACAAAGGCATAGAATGGCGTGATTTGATGTGAGCTATGATTGATTTCAATAGAATTCACTTAAAAGATAGAAAATGTTCTTTTTAACTTTTCATTTTGCTTGCATCCTTACCTTTTGATTTCCCTTTCTTATTTTTCCGGCTTTTTCTCCGGTGGAATTTTTTTCAGTTTGTATTACGCAAACGTTACCGTGGGGACGCCGGGATTAGATTTTCTGGTGGCACTTGACACTGGCAGCAGCCTGTTCTGGTTGCCATGCGACTGTGATAGTTGCATGAAAGTCGTAAAGTTTGGACCTGACCAGGTTTGCCGTGCGCCCTTGTTCTTCTTCACTTTCAATTTGTCATGTAAATGAAACGTGTTAGGTCGTAGTTAACTCTAACTCAGTATTTTGGCATCAGTTGAAAAAAGATAAACAGTAAGAGGAATGGAATTTCCAAAGCAACTTGTGATAATGTTATCGCTCTTGATAAGCAATTTGTGATAATGCCATTGCTTCTGATAAGCAATTTGACTGCATGGGAATAAGTGTTAGAGAGATTGCTCCTACGCTATGAAATTCTACTCTCGGGAAAATAATCCCTGAAAGATAATCTCTAATTGGTTTTTCTGTCAACCATGTCGTATTTTTTTCTTGTTGTGTCTCTTAAAACTCCTGCCTCTCTCTCCTTTTTTGGATTTACATCTGTCTCTCTTTCTCATTATGGAATTGAAGAATTGAAATTACGTTCTATATCCTCTTTCTTTTACCCTACCCTCACCAAGTAGGGATAAATTTGACTTAGAATGAGAGACATATAGGCTTCAGTTTGAAGTACAAAGTCAAAAGCCTGAACTCATTGTGACTCAGTGGTTGAGTCATCTTCATTCATACCTGAGCACTCTTTATACCCAGCTAGGTCCATGATCATTGGTCTTTTGTTCCAAAACTTGAATTAATTGGGACTAGATAGATCTAGAGAAACTGCCTCTTATTAGAGACATTTCAATGGTGGAAATTGGAAGAAGGAGAAATCATGGAATGAATCTGAGGGTGACCTAGCCTACACGAGGTATATGGAATATACCAAATTTCATGATTATCTCTGAGTCTCTTCAGGAATTTTATGCTCAAGTTTCTTTAGATCCAATTCCTTCAATCTATTCTGCAAGGTTCTTCATTCGGTTAAGTAGCATAACACCCCCCAACAGGTGAAGTACAAAGGTTTTGTACTGCCAAACTGACTACTTTAGTAATTCTGATACTTGTTCTGGTTCGCCTTAATATTCAGGTGGACACGTTGAATATTTACAGCCTAAGTACATCATCCACAGGCACGCAGGTTCCCTGCAACAGCAGCTTGTGTCGACATAGTGGGAGCTGCTCTGCAACAACTACTGAGTGTCCTTATCAACTTAAGTTTCTATCTGCTAACACAACATCCTCCGGGTACTTAGTAGAGGATGTATTGCGTCTGACTACCGATTCTACTCCTTCCAAAAGAGTGGATGCAAACATTACCCTTGGGTAGGTAAACTCCAAATACTTGCATTTTATGGATAGAGAAGTGCTACTTGAAATTTTGAATGTTTGTGCACTCTTTAATCAAGTATCAACAATCAGGCCTTTTTTTACGAATATGCATGTCAATAATAGTTGAGCTGAGATGTAGTTATCGGTGGATGTCTTTGTCTTGTTATTTCCATATTGATTCATGCTGTTAGAGCTATTGAAGACTAATGAACTTTTGGGTTAAGGACTTGAAACTACAACAACCTCGTAAGAGTCAGCTAATATTGGGGCCCGGAAAGGGAGGGTTGCGAGCCTTATCCAAATGTCAGAACTTCTAGCTTCAAATCTGATTGACCTTTTCTTTACATTTGGATATTTACTAACAGAACAAATGATTGGATAATTTTTGTGGACTCAATGAGCTGCTTTGATTACAGTTGTGGTAAGGTTGAGACCGGTTCATTTCTGGATGATGGAGCCCCCAATGGTTTATTTGGGCTTGGTATTGATAACATATCTGTACCTAGTATTTTAGCCAGTCAAAACATTGCTGCAAATTCTTTTTCCATGTGTTTTGGACCTGATGGAAGTGGGAGGATAAGTTTTGGAGATAAAGGCAGCTCAGATCAAAGTGAAACACTCATCAATCTTGGACATTTACAGTAAGTTATCACTTTCTTTATTTGTAAATGTTAAGAGCATTTATTTTGAAATAGGGTGGCTTTATCTCAGTCAGACTATGTTTTCCTTTGCTGCTACATGTTATCAGTCCAACTTACAATGTCAGCGTAACTCAGATAAGTGTGGGAGCAAATTTCACTGATGTTGATTTCTCAGCAATTTTTGACTCTGGCACTTCATTCACACATTTAGGTGGTCCAGCTTATACCACCATTACTGAAGGTGTAAGTAGTTCATGACTGTCAATTTATGGAACTTGAGGCAAGCTTTAACTTGGTACTGTAAGCATTAAAGAATTCGTTGCTTTGCAGTTCAATTCTCAGGTGAATGAGAACAGACATGCTGTTGATTCAAATTTTTCTTTTGAATATTGTTATGACTCAGCGTAAGTACCATCAAATTCATCTAAATATCTAGCTAATTCTTCATCAATTTCCTTAATCATTTGTTGACTTCAAATAGTTACTCTCCCTTGACATGCAGTTCATGTGATGGTCACATTGCACTTCCAACAGTCAATCTCACAATGAAAGGTGGAGCTCAATTTTATGTTTATAATCCGATACTACTGCTCCCATATAATGAGGTATACCCATTCCCATTAAATGTGATGAATTACTCCTACTCCTCCAGCTAATCTTGAAGCATGCTCTTTTATCTCCAGAATGAATGCATGTATTGTTTGGCGGTTGTCAAAAGTGATGATTTCAATATCATTGGAGGTGAGCATCTGGTCATCAGTTATTTTTCCTCTTTTGGTATTCTACATTGATGAAATGCATTGGTTGTCAAGTCCTTGGCCCAATTATCAAAAATGAAATGTGTCGTAATCAAACTTTAATTTAAAACTCATAAATAAATTTTAACCAACTGATTTAATCTCAAACCAACACCGGGACGTGATCCTCGGAAAAATACCATTAGGCAATCCAATAATAAATAAATATCAAATTACAGGATCCAAAAGTCATATTCGAAAGTGGCTCCAATAACTCATCTCTTCACCAACTGAGACAATAAGGAAAGACATCTCAAACCTAAAATCAAAGTAATTAACATTATAACCAACATTATAACTAAATTATAATAATTAGGCTCTTGGCCAAATACGATATTTCAAACCCATGGCAACAAACGACTAATCCTAATAATTAAAATACATCTAAAACATCGAAAGCATCCTAAAAACTATTTCTTTTGAAAAACCTCTTTGATACTTGAAATTCCTGCAAATACACCTGAGCTTGCTAATCTAAAAGGTTAACAAAAATGTGGCAATAGTGAGTTTAATGCTCAGTAAAGAATATATAATTTTTATATGTGTGAATATAGTAAACGAACATGTAAAGAACGATATTCGTGACAAAAAATTGAAATACTGATAATATCGAATTTATGATAAAACATGTAAAAGTCTTGTACAAATATATGAACATAAAACATGCCAAAATCATTAAAAACTTAAGAACATAAAACATACAAAAATCATCCAAACGGATAAGAACATAAAACATGAAAAATTCTTCAAATATATAAAAACTAAATATTGGTGATAGCCTTACCAATAAGAGTTGAATATCGAAATTTGGGTTATAATTGTTTCCACATTGTCAAATGCCATACGTCACTATTTACGACTTGTGAATGGACTGACTACATATTATTTCTTATAGTCAATGTCACAAGCTACTTTTCTAATTCATAGATGTTATGTTTGACCTTTGATTTACAAATAATATGCTATGACATATCCGAATATATTTTATCAATTCTTTATAATGGCTTTTACTTAATCAAAATTGAAAATTCTGTACTAAAATATAAATACACAAATTTTTGATTAAATTTGAAAAAATAAATCACTTTTATCAAAATCAAAGTAGAGTTTTCATAAATTTATTAGCAAATGAAAAATATGTGAGAACATATGTATGAAGATTTCAGAATTTTAATATGACATGCATAAATTTAAGATATAAATTTTTAAAAATCTCATGAAATGGGAATCAAACTAATGTGTATTCAAGATATAATGAAGGAAACTAAGCAAGTATCACATTTATGAGTATTTGAACAAGAAATACTCATAGATTTCAAACAATTTAGCAACAAAGAAAAAAATGGATTTGGATACACTTGCCTTAGCTTTGATTTACCAAAAAGTAGCTTGAATCCACCTAAAGTCAACTTGGATTCACTTTCTCCTTCTTCCCTTCTCTTCTTCTCTCTCTCTTTCCCTCTTCTCTTTCTCTCTCTTCTCTCAAATTTCACCAAAAAAAATGAGTTGAAATAGACCAAATAGCCTTTTTATAACGGATTGGAGTACGTGCGCTGATCAGATGCAAATCAGGCACAAAGGCTTTTTGAAGCCTGCACACAAGCACCCGACAGACATACCTCATGCGACACTATTTTAGACTAAATACACACGAGCACCTCTCATGCGCTCCTTAGGCGTGGCAATTCTATCTAAAATATGCTTATGCATGGATTTGAGGCACGTGAAGGGTCACTTGAGCCTAAATAATTTCGGTCCAACACTTAAATTTTTAATCTGAACCCACAATTAACCTCAATAATTCATTGATTTAGTTAAATTTACCATCTTAAAAGTAAATCTTGGGGTTTGGGTCTTACATTGGAGTTATGCCAATTTGCAAATTCACATTAGCAGATATTTTGTTCAGTCAAAGATTGCATGTTCTAAGAAATTCAGTAAGTACTTGCAATTCTCATAGCTTTTGGAGCTTCCCATAAAGTTACGGTGATGATGAATTGTCTCGTTGCTTTCTCAATGTAACATTACCTGCAATTTCTTGGAGATTTGTTGGTTTCATTATGTAATCTGAAGAAAAAATATATATATATTTTTTATTTTTTGCCCAATTTTTAGATGTGAAGTTCAGCTAGACCTTAGATATGCATGCCTATTACCCTAAATTTGCAGTACTTAGCAATAATAGCTTGTATATTAGATACAATTCTCTTCATTTTTTCACTTATTGATGATTCTTCCCTATTTTTTGTTGTTGTCATGGGAGATCTCTACTTGATGGAAGACAGGATCCCTAGTATTTAGAAAATGATCTTTAAACTGCAAAATAAAGTGCTTTATCTTGGAAATGGAATCGTACTAGATGATGTGATAACAAAGAAGATCTGAATGGTATGAAGTAGCAAAGCATTCATCCACCGGCAACCAGAAGCCTCTCCCAGCCAAATTGTTGGGGTTGTGATACTGAGTATGAGTCCTATCATACGTATGGTCCCACTTTGCACAGCATATAAGTGAAAATTGGATTATTTCCTTCCCTATAATTATTTCTTGGGAAGGGGGGGGGGTGGGGAGCTTGTAAACTTGTGCATGGAAGAAGATGGTGGCGTTGAGATTTAAGGCAACATAGCTGTCACTGTAGGCTGACATTTATCTGACTTATCCCCTTTTTTCTAAATCATCACAGAAAATTTCATGACTGGCTACCGTGTAGTTTTCGATCGGGAAAGGATGGTTTTAGGCTGGAAAGCGTTGAACTGTGAGTACTTCATTGCCTTGCTGGGATTAAACCATGAAATAAAATATCATTCAATATGTAATATATTGGTATCACCACGGGTCTTCCAATACTACAACAAATTATTTTTTATTGCCATATCGTCAATATATCGGCATATGCACTCAAAATTTTCTAATATATTGGCCGATATATTTGTTATGGATTTGAATCGGGGAAATATCTTATTGTATAATGCAAAGTGGTCCAACTACTTCTAGACCTTACGCATAGCGGGAGCTTTATGCATTGGGTTGCTCCTTTATATCAGCCAATAATTGCCTCCAAGGCTTTGATTAGGAAAAAAATTGCGTCCAAAACGGATGTGTGGATACCTATAGCGATATTTTTATCCATGGATTAGACATTGAATCTCTCATCGTGCATGCATTTGCATGGCTGTTTATATGTAGCTGACAAGTGTAGTGATGACCAGGTTCTTATACTTCGGACACCACCACATTGCCCATCAGTCCTCGAAGCTCTGCAGTTGCCCCATTCTCAATGGACCCAGAAGCCACACCAGGAGCGAACAACGGTTCTCATATTTCAGGTACATCATCACTCTTAAACCATCAGCCATACCCCTTGAAACCATGGACTTGGGCATTTTTATTTTTCCCTTCAATGATTTTCCATTTTTGGAACACTCTATCGGGCATTTTTGAGCCAACATACACATTATTGTTTTATCCGGAGTTATATGACAGATGAGGCGATGATTCTTCTTTTTATTATGATCTAATCTTGAACCTCAATGGTGTAAATATGGTTTTGACTATGGCATAGCATTGTATATTATTTAATGCTGATGAGTTGAATCATACGTTGCAGCTTGATAATAAGAGTCGCATGGTTCTGTAACTTCTTCAGTGATGTACTGTTTATTATCCTGCTTCTGATCCCTGTGGTTTGGTTATTGGAAGTGACTATTTGCTTTGATAAGCTAATTTATTGGACTTTGATTTTTTTTTTTAAAAAAAAAAACTTATTCTTTCATGGGATGCTTTCTATCAAATGATACCCAAAACATGCCTAAATGCCTATTTATGCACAGAGACATTGACCAGTGCTAACCCAGCCATTATGAGACCATAAGCCACAAATGGCCTTTCTCTTATTGCCCTTTTCTTTTCAACCTAAACCACCTTGATGGGTCTGGTATAAAAAAAAAAAAGTCAGCTTAAAGCTAAACTCCTGCCCAGAAGACGAATCATGAATTGGGTCTACATGCTGGGTCAAAGAGGTGAATTAGCCAATGTCAGATTGCCAGATGGACGGATGATTGTCTGAACCTGAAGATGTTTACAATAAGAGCAAACTGGACAGAATAAATTGGTATAGGTGGACCAGAGAAGGGACAGATTGTCAAACCTAACATCAGCCCCTATTCTCTTAAATACTTGATGGTCTCCACAATTTTGACTCAGCAAAATATATACGTCAGCCACAATTTTACAAACAGTTCTTTAAACCTATGATCATAAACGTGGCAATCATTAATTGTTCCATGCAACTATTCAAAGTGGAAGAAAGCTCTTCCATAGGAAAACAAGCGATAACTCCTTTGGAAGTTACTCCACTGTCCAAGAACAAACTGTAACCACTTGGAAGGTTACTCAACATCCCAAAAAGGGACTCTGCCCCCTGTATATGCAAAACCCCCTTAGAACAGTAAAGACGCTTTGAAAAAAGATCTCAAAATCAGGAAATCATCCAAAGTTTGTATATGCAAAACCCCCTTAGAACAGTAAAGACGTCTTGAAAAAAGATCTCAAAATCAGGAAATCATCCAAAGTTTGATCATCTAAGCTTTCATAATCAAAAGATCCAAACTGGGACCCGGTGGTTTCAAATGTCCAAATTTCCTATGTGGATGCCCAAATTATCTACTGGGAGATTGTTTTGAGAATTGACAATGGTCCTTGTTTCTTCTCTTTTATTTATGGCTCGAATGATGTCACTGTTCTGCGCAATCTTTGGCATGTCCTTGAAGCCATGTCCAACTCCATTAGTGGTCAGCCTTGGCTGATGTGGGTGGCTTTAATGCTCTCAGAAATCCTTCTGAGACCATCGGAGGCCACTTTGATGAATCTGCTATGCATTACTTTGACGCTTGCCTCTTAAAATGTGGTTTGTTTGATTAGGCCAGCGAGGAATGTTTCTTTAGATGGAGTAATCGTAGAGGTTGTTCCTTCTGCATTGTCAGGTAGTTGGATCGTGTTTTGGTCAATGACAATTGGTTGGTTCGTTGGCCTAACTCTTATGCTCTGTTCCCTCCTATATCTAATAATTCCTCTGGTCTTCTCAAGGATGGTGCAGGTTCCCTTACTAAGAGGTTTGTTCAAATTTAACAATTTCATTTGCTCTGACACTTGTTTTTTGGAGGTTCTTGGCCTCGCTTGGAGTCACCCGGTTACTGGCTTCCCCATGTTTAGATTACTGGAGAAGCTTAAACAAGCTAAAATGGCTATCAAAGCTCTTAATTCGGATATGGACAATGTTTTTGAGGCTGCTCTTAAGGATTGAACTTGAAAGATGTCAGCTTGAGCTTAGTCTCAAATCCTCTTTGTCAAAGCCTTGTTGAAAGAACAAGGCTCCTTTCGAGGTCCTACCTGTCCTCTCGGACATTGGAGGCATCTTTTTTTGGACGAAAAGCGAAAATCAGATGGCTGAAGGATGGTAATCAGTGTACTGGTTTTTTCTTCTTGATGGTGACTGCACAGAATAATAACAAAATAATCATGTCCTTTATCAAGGATGATGGATGTCCCACTGATTCCATTGATGAAGTAAAATGTAGTGTAGAGTCTCATTTTTGGCTTTTGGGCTCTTCTTTCTGGAGGAATCCTCTTTCTCTTGAGGACATTTCTCCCTTCATCCTCCAGTCTGTTCTTGAAACAGCCCTTGCAGACCTCACTGTCCCCATCAGTCTAGATGCAGTTAAAGACTGCTTGTTTAGCATTGGTGATGATAAGACCCCTAGACCTAATGGGTTCTTGACTAGGCTCTTTAAAAATTCTTGTGAAAATAATTGGTCCATTTTTTCTACGGCTGTTCAAGATTTCTTCTTACATGGGTGATTGCTTAAGCAATCTAATACCACTCTGATTGCTATTGTTTCTAGAGTTCTGGCGCTGGCTATGATCTTCGACTTCATGCCTATATTGTGTAATAATATTGTCTACAAGATTATTTCTGAAATCCTTACTTAGTCTTAGGGTGGTTTTTCCTAATCTCGTTCATTACTCTCAAATTAACTTTATTCCTGGAAGGAGTATTGAGGACAATATTTTTCTTGCTTAGGAGCTTCTTAATCGATATCATTTGGGCAAAGGCCAACCAAGATGTTCTAGGAAAATTGATCTTCAAAAGGCTTCGATACAGTTGAATGGGATTTTGCTTTTCAATGCTTCGGATTATGGGCTTCCCAGACCTTTTCATTCAATGGATGAACCAATGCATTTCAACTCCTTCTTTCTCTGTTTCTTTAAATGATTACTCTGTTGGATTTTTCGTAGTGTCAGGGGTTTCCACCAAGGTGACCCTCTCTCGCCATTACTCTTTACTATTGTTATGGAAGTTATTCATGATATATTATTATTTGTTAAGATCTCTGTAGATAGAAATTTCAGATATCATTGGAAATGTAAGAAAACCCATTTAACTATGCTGGTCTTTGCTGATGATTTACTTATATTCTAAGCCAACATTCACTCGATTTCTATTATTAAAAACACTCTCTTCTCGACCTCTTCAGGGCTCAATCTTAATCCTCTGAAAGTGAGCTTTTCGTATGTGGTGTTTCTTTTTATGTGTTAGAGTGTGTTAGGGACCTTCACGGGTTTTCCTATCAATTATTTGGATGTTCCTCTCGTCTCTTTCAGACTCCACACTTATGATTGAAAACCCATCACTGACCATATCGTGGAAAGAATTGCTGTTTGAGTAACAACAAACCTCTTTCTAATGAGAGTCGTCTCTTCTGGATCAAATCTATTTGGTCAACCATTCATGTTTATTGGTCTTCTATGTTTATTCTCCCTAATGGTACTCTCAGACATATGGAGGGCCTTTTATGTTCCTTTTTTGGCATGGTAGTAGGGAAAGTACAGCTCCTGCCAAGGTCACTTGGATGTGTGCAAAACCAGAGAGGAAGGTGGTCTTCGATTAAGGGACTGGTCTCTTGGAATAATGCTCCTCTCTCGACAACTATAGATACTTTTGGAGAGACCTCGCGATTCGATTTGGATAGAGTGGCTTCGCTCTTAATGCTTTAGAGACGGTTGTATGAAGACCCTCCAAATTCCTCACAATGCTTCCTGGAGCTAAGGAAAATTTTAGGCCCTAGAGATTGCATCAGACCTCTTGTTTGCTTCATCATTAGTGACGGCTCTTCAACCCGGCTCTTCAACCTTTGGCACCCACTTGGGGTTCCTTCTAAATGCTGTCGTGATTCTTGTTTGTTCCTGGTAGACTTATTGCCACTTGACTCTTAGAAATATCATACGAAATAATTTGAGGTGTTGGCCTAATGAACAGGATTCGCGGTTAGAGTCCCTTATGTTGAACATACCACATTATGACCCGGACCCTTTTACTCATGAGAGGCCTGTATCGAGCCTCGAGTTGGATGGTTCTTTCATTTTCCGACCACCTTCGACTTACTATCCAATGGCATAACTTGGTTCGGGACCTGGGCAGCATTGCTTCTGCTTCTGCTTCCTTGTCTTCCTCAGAATCGTTATCAGGTGCTTGTTCTAAGGGCTCTTGACCTCTCTCTTCTGTGGCGTCACCATTCGCATCCTCATTATTTTCACTCTCATCGAATGCCTAGAAATTCTATCAATTTTGAATAAAAATAAA
>JAODPA010059756.1:0-11223 GCA_025585075.1 Nepenthes mirabilis
TATACCTGGCTTTCGGGCGGAATCGGACTCTCGGGCTCGATCTCCTTCCTTCTCTCTCTCGTCGCGCCCCTCTCTCTCCCATCAAAACCCTCGGCCGATCGAAAATGAGGGAGAACAAATCGCGCGGTGCAAATATATACTGCGCCGGCCGCTCGAGCGGCCTGGCGAGCGGCCAGCGAGCGGCCAGAATACAGGAGGTTCTGGTTTATCCGCTCGAGCGCCCCATCGGTCGGTTCTGCTCGAGCGCCAGAATACAGCAGGCGCGAGCCTGCTGGCAGGGCTTCGGTAGCCCGAACCCAAATAATTTCCCGATTTTTCTTCCGATACCAAACCTTAATCATCCCATAAGATTAGTATTGATCATTAACATACTAATCACCTCTTAATTATCGGGTTCACAAATCCGGAACCTCACAGTAATCCATAGTTCTTATGCCACCAGAAAGTCCCCTCCCGTGGCCCATGAGGCAATCCTCGAGTGTCACTCCAATATCCTTCATCCATCTTTAACAGCAAGCTTAATGGAAACTCGGTTCTTGGTTCGTGTCCTTTAATGGCCATACATCATAGTTTGAAAGTCGTAGAGTTCCACTTGCTATCCGGATCACATGCATTATTTCATATTCATATACATAGGCCGGAGCTCTTTTTCATACAGAGGGTCGGAGTTTCAAAAGCTAGAGTTCTTTTGTCAAAGCCAGAGTTCTTTACAAAGCCGGAGTTCTTTTACATAAAAATCGGAGTTCTTTTACAAAGCCAAAGTTCTTTTACATAAAAATCGGAGTTCTTTACAAACCCGGAATTATTTTACATAAAAAGCCGAAGTTCCAAAATCTGGAGTTCTTTTCTGAAATCCGAAGTTCTTAAAAATCAGAGTTCCTTTAAATCTGGAGTTCTAAATATCGGAGTGATTTTTTCTTAAAATCCGGAGCTCTAAAATCGGAGTATTTTCCTTTAAAATCCGAACCTCTAAAACCAGAGCGATTTTTTTTTAAGGGACGGAGTACTCTTTCTTAAAAGGACGGAATGCTTTTTCATCAAAGGATGGAGCTCTTTTTCATAAAAGGACGGAGTGCTTTTTCTTCAAAAGGACGGAGCTCTTTTTCGTAAAAGGATGGAGTGCTTTTTCTTCAAAAGGACAGAGCTCTGGACGGAGTGCTTTTTCTTCAAAAGGACGGAGCTCTTTTTTTGTAAAAGGACGGAGATCTTTTTCGTAAAAGGGTGGGGTGCTTTTCTCAAAAGGCAGAGTTCTTCTTTAAAAGTGGAGTACTTTTCTGAAAAGGCAGAGTTCTTCTTCAAATACGGAGTACTTTTCTCAAAAGGGCAGAGTACTTTTCTAAAAAGGGCGGAGCTCTTTTTCAAAGGCGGAGTACTTTTTCTTCAAAAATATACAATTGTCAAAGTTCATATAAATTGACAGATAATCATACAAAATCGAACATCATGAAGTCTTTTCCTTAAACATGCAATTATCGATAAATAATCATACTTTAAGCATCAGATATGAAAAGAACAGAATAAACATCATATAAGTTCATATAATATCAAATATACTAGTATAGAAATCATGTATAATCATGAACTTGAAAACAGGGGTGAGTATCTTGCCTAGGTTTCTCTACTTTGCCATGATCTTTTTACTCTTACTTGGGTTTCTTCTACTTTGCCTTGATCTTTACTCTTGCCTGGGTATATACTACCTTGCCTTGATCTTTTGGCCTTCCTTTACTAAAACTCTATTGTGTGCCTCTTTCTCACCATTCTAGTTCTTATTTATAGACCTTGCGTCTAATGACAGTAATAAATGATTGGCCGTCATTAATGATTGGTAGGGGGAATGCTTCTTATTTATGATTCTCCCTTATTAATGATTGGTAGGGGGAATGTTTCTTATTAATGATTGGCAATACAGGGGAATGTTCATTTCCCAAAAGTTTCCTTATTAAATAGACCATTTATGGTTTTGCATTTTCAAGGAGTTCATTAATTCCTAGTTAACTGAACTTAACGGGATTTAGCTTTCTCATGTAAACACATTAAATTCCTGGTTAACTGAACTTAGCAGGATTTAGTTTTCTCATCTAAACACATTAAATGCCTGGTTAACTTAATGGAATTTAGATTTCTCATTTAATCATATTTCAGTCAACTATTGGCGTTGACCGGATTATTCTTACACGACTTCCGGTCAACACTTGTTGACCGGATCATCAACTTCGGCTTTCTTCCCATACTTCCACTTCGGCCTTACCAACCACAAAGCTACTCCAGCCTCCAATACACCAAGCCATTCCAGTCTTCAAGTCACTTCGGCCTTACATTCATATAATGTAGTCCGACCTTCAATGGGACAAAAATGGATTTCAGAACATGTTCAAGGTCGGTTTTGATTTTCTTTCTATAAGTGGCTGGACTTGATTCTTAAGAATGGAGCCGGACTTGTTTTGAATCAAAGGAAATTCGGACTTCTTTTCATCAAGGAAATTCGGACTAGATTTTCATCAAGGAAATGCGGACTAGATTTTCATCAAGGAAATCTGGACTTCTTTTCATCAAGGAAATCCGAACTTCTTTGCCGGACGTGATTTTTATCAAAGAAATTCGGACTTCTTTTTCATCAAGAAAATTCGGACTTCTTTTCATCAAGTAAGGGCCGAACTTGATTTCATCTTAAGGCCGATTTACTTTTCTTATTACATTTTTCGGTCAACTGGTGTTGACCGAATTAGAAGGATTTGATGTCTGAAAATTTCTTATGTTCAAAAATCTGGGTCATTACACAATCTCTGAATGATTAATAGTGATGTTTTCGATTGATACTGAAAATGGCTTTCAGTAAACGATAAGAAGAAAATATTTTTGTATCTGTTATTGTGGACCCAGGACTGCTATGCAGTCAGGTTAGGTTCTCTGGCATGCCTTAGAACATTATGGTTGTAATCGAGGATAACTCTATCCATAGAGTTATATGTGGTCCGCCCCTCCTTAGGGTGTTATAATAGGATGGTAGCTTCTGTTCTGTTCTTGCAAGCGCCCCCTTGGATAGGAGAAGGATCTCGTGAGGTGAGATCATGTGTTCTGTTTATTTCCATTAATTGTGGGGAGATGTACACAATCTATCCTCGATTATTCGCCCCCTCCGCTAGTAGAGTCTATTAGTATGGTCCTTTACTGATAAAGATGAGATTTCTGTAAAATATGGAGTTAAGACCAACTTCTGCTTTCTGAAACATGAATACAATGATTTCTGATTTTCGAAGGTTGATCGTTTCTATTTTTACATCTGTATCGTAATTCTACTATAAAACCACTTCTTTATGGCATTTATATCTTCATTTTCAATGGTATCTGTTTTATTGAGTTATGTTCTGCATATATGTTTTACTGCATACCTGTATGTACCTTGTTGGGTCTCGACTCACTGTTTTACTATTTTTTTCCCTCTAGAGAAGACTATAGAGTTGTCCCTGACGAGAAAGACTAGAGTTCAATCTAAAGGATTCCTGAAGATTTAGAGAACTTTTGAAGTTATCTCGGAGGAAGCAGTCTTAATAGAATATATATTTATAAAAAACTGTAATTGGACTATTATGTCTGTGTATGCATGAAAGAGTTTTTGGGTATGAATATGAATACTTCGGTAAATTTTTAAATCGGCTTCCGCTGCATATTTTTATAGATATCTTATATGGGTCCTAGATGACATCTGTGATCTGGTGTTTACGTGTTATGATAGTTGTATGCATGTACTGAGTTACGGTACAAGCTGTTTATTTCCGTCCTGAATGACGAAATCATTTAAGGTAAAAAAAAATATTCGTTCAGTCACATGAGCACACACTTATACCTTATGAGGTGGAGTGATGATTAGGAGTCAGCTAGGCTGAAAACTTAGAGGATACTTTTGAAGACCTAGATGTGATTTTGTGCCCTTATGTGGAGTATTTTGTATATTTTGAGCAAATGGATTATATACTAATGTAGTTGTATGTGATGACGTACATGTAGTTAGTTTCCACTATATTTGATGGATATAGATTGTGACAGAACATGTTATTTTTTTATCCTCAGAATTTTTTCGTCATTACAGAAAATAGAAATCTAAACCCATTTAACAATCTAAGGTTCTAGGAAAAAACAGACAAAGTCTTCCCTAAAATTAGGCTAAACTAAAACACAAAACCTGCTTAAAACCTGCAGATATACAGAATGACATCATCATATCGATCAATTAGAAATTCTCCTTTCAGACACAAGATCATAGACACCATATAATTCTCTACAGCTTACATTTCACATTTCCTATCCACTATTCTAACGGTTCAGAATTGAGATGTCATCTAGTACATATACAAAATCCAATATATATATATATATAGTGAAAACAAAACTATAAACCTGCGGAAGCATAATTTTCTGTTTCATCATATGCATAACATGCGTTTCATATACAAGATCCATATATAAAAATTAGGTATCTACATCCAACTATGTCCTTTTCATATCTCCAAAATACTTCAAATCTTCCAAAGGTCTTCAAGCTATACATTACCAATCCTTCTCATCAGACGTTAGCTCCATTGTATTATCTGGAGGGGGAACAGTAAAACAGTAAGTCGAAACCCAACAAAGTACTAAAACGTGTAGAATATAATGATCTCATACAGAATATAAATACAGAAAGTTTTAGAAACTGTTAGACAATAGGGATATATACAAAAAGCATGAGAAAAGTATGAGAAAACGTGAACAGGTTTCAGAAATCATTATTTATACTTTTATACAGAACATATGTGCAAATGAGCAGAAACACGGGTAATAATCATGAAGAAAGAATAATTTCCATATGAACAGGTTTCGAGAAACGTAAGTCATGCTTTCAAGCTGTAATATAAATATGTTATGGTAAAAAACTGCGTTAATATTAGATCAAAAGAACAGAAGTGGTTCATGAAAACGAGAATGAAGCACAATTCTATTTAAACTTGCATCAGAAATCAAGAATCAGTATAATCATGCTTCAAAATCATAAATCAGTAAAATATACTTCAGAAACTAGAAAAACAGTACTAATTTTGTAAATTCTAGAAATTCCTTTTTATTATTAGGAGGACCAAACTAGTAGACCCTACTAGCCGAGGGGGCGAATAATTGATGATAGAGTGTGTTCACTCCACACAATTCAAGGCTAGCAAGTATCCCGTCTCGTGGGATTATCCCATCTCATGGGATTATATACTAATACTTTTCAAATGATAGTGGATTATGTACTAATACCTCCCGAAGAATGGTGGATTATCAAAATTCTACCCTCTGAAACTAACGCCCTGAGGAATGGCGGACCACGTATAACTCTATGAATAGAGTTATCATCGATTACCACCATAATATTCTAAGGCATGTCGAAGAACCTAATCTGACTGTATATCAGTCCTGGGTCCTAATTAATAGTATCAGAAATATTTTTCTTCTTATTTCTTAACAGAAAACCTTTTCATTTTTAAAAGTCAGTCAGAGTTTCACAAAGACTCTTCAATTAGCTTCAGAATATACAATAACAGTTTGAAACCCTTCAGTTTTATTTCAAAATATACAGTATTAGTTTGTAATCTTTCAGTTTAGCTTCAGAAATCCTTAAAAATTTAACAGTATAAATCTGTATAAATTTTTCAGACATAAATCACATCATGAGAGTATCTCGTTACAGATTAACTTTTACATAACAAAAATTTAGATTAAAATCGTTAAATCCCTTCATTTTCGTGCTTAGGGTTTCGATAATTATTCCGAACATAAAACGGATACCAAACACATACATTTACATGAAATCAAAGCCAAATATTACAGTATATATATGTAAACATAAAATCTATTCGATTAATTAGGAGAAACAGGTTTTATTTATACAGAATATGGAGAAACATACTTTTAAAGTACAAATACAATTGTAGAGGTTTTAAAACATTGTAAAAATAGTAAATAACGTCCGAAATATACTTACCTGAACTCGATTTACTATTATCCTTACTCTGATTGGATCAGAACGGGCGAATATCTCCCTCTCCTTCTCTTTTCCCTTTCTCCTCCTGCTCCACTCTTTGTATTCTGCTCGGTTCTCTTCTACCCAACCTCCAAAATCCCCTTTTAAAAACGTGAAAAAGAAGATCACGTGCATGGCCCGTGACTGGCGCTCGAGCAGTCATCAGGCGCTCACTTTTGCATTTTTGTGCCTGGGTTGGCACTCGAGCGCTACCCTCGTAGCCCTACCTCAATTCCACCTTGCCTCGAGCAGTCATCAGGTGACCACATTTGCAAAATGGCGCTCGAGTGAGCAGCCCTCCTGTTTTGGCCCATTTCGCATCAATTTACTTTGATATCAATTCATCTACTATATTTAAGCCTGAATATGACTTTTACCACTATGATTATTCCATAATCATCATATTTCGGGATCGGGATCTCACATAGATGCTTCTGCAGGTTTTTATGGTTTGTTTAGGTACCTCATGGTATCTTATTTGAGCCAACGTCATCTCAGAGTTATGACGATGGCACATGTTTTTGCTTTTGGATCCTTTGTTGTGATATATTGTGATTTTATATTGTACTGTACATGGATGTTGTATAGGTTGTATTAACTTGACGACCATTTTATAGTTGAAACTTTACTGGATTCCGGTTGAAAAATATGGTCTATCACACTTCCTTTACTTTATTTTGAGTATATTACTTTATATCCTTAATTATATTATATCTTACTAAGCATTTGACTCACCCTTACAATTTTTATTCCTTCAGATGAGTACGAGCTTACGCTTGACGAGACGGGGTAGAGGATTAGAAGTTGGCTAGGCTGCAAACATTAGAAGATGATATTTGTGGAATTTGTTTTATGGTTTCGTACCTTGTATAGAGTATTTGTATATTTCTAAGATGGTTACATATTGATGTATTTGCATGTTGATATGTACAGATAATTTAGTTTTCTCCGTATTTTAATAAATGTATATACTTTCATAAGTTATTATGGCGTAATATTTAAGTACCTAGTAAAATCTTATCTGAGCAAATGTTGTAACTAAAGTTATGACGTTAGTGCCACAAATTATTGTGGATTTTTGGATCCTATGTAATGATTTGTGGATATATATGCATGTCTACAGGGATATTATACAGGTTTGTATTAGTTTAACGGTTATTTTTTAGCTGAAATCTTGTCGGTTTTCGGTTAGGAATTTGGCTCGTCACAGGTGTTCTCAGTTATACGTTGTCCCAAGGAGGATAAAGTTTTATCCGCTTCATATCCACTGGAAGGTGAAACTAATCATTAGTTGTCAATAAAAAATAGCCTTGGGAATGCCCGAGAACAAAATTACTTAGAGCATGTTTGAAGAAACTTTCCTAAAAAAATATTTACCCACTAGCCTTCGAGAACAAAAAGATGAGTTTATGCGTTTAAGACAAGGGAACCACACGATAGTAGAGTATGATGCAAAATTTACTGAGCCGTCTCATTATACTCCTTTTATAGGATTGTGGGAAGAAATTTCAACAGGGATTGTGGGACCATATCAGGAAGCAACTATCAACCCTGAAGTTGCAAACTTTCGAGGAGGTGCTAGATCAAACATTAATATTTGAAAATGAGTTTGAAAATGAGGAATTTTTCAAAAAAAAGAATATCTCACCATGACAGTGTGGGTGCAAGTTCTTGTTCGGGTTGTGGAAGGCCGCTAAAAAGAGTTAAATAGGCGGAGCAAGAGAGGAAGGTAAATAGACAGCACAGAGCCAGTGAGTAGTGCGACTCCATGTCCTTATTGCGGGAAATTACATGGAGCAAACCTTGCCTTAAATTATTAGGAGTTTGCTTTAACTGTGGTCAGGCGGGCCATGTAATAAAGAATTATCCTTTTCCAAAGAGGACCGAGGCAAAGAAGCCCACTATCCTAGGCAAAGCATTTGCGGTTACCATACAGGAAGCAAAAGCATCTCCAAATGTGGTAGAAGGTACTTTTCTTATCTGTGATATTTCGGCCCATGCATTTGTGTTTTCTAAATTTGTATGCCATCTTGCATCATCTCCAAAAGTTTTAGACATTTCCTTGATAGTATCAACGCCTACGGGATCGTCGGTCATTTCCAATATTACGTACCCAAAATGCGTAGTGACAATTAATGAATTGCAAATGGTGGACTTCATTTTATTGGGCATGTGTGAATTCGACGTAATATTGGGGATGGAGGGGCTAGCAAATAATCACACTAGTATAGATTGTTTCCATAAAATGGTTTATTTTACAATTCTGGGATGTGAACCATTTCACATTCAATGGATCAGGTGAAAGGAGATGCCCGTTTTGATTTCTGTATGGCATTTGATCCAAAGTGGATGTCATGCTTATCTAGCTTACGCTAGTATTGCCGAAAGTCACAACATGCTGATCAAAGATGTATGTGATATGTGAATTTAAATATTTATTTCTAGAAGAATTGCTTGGCTTACCACCTCATCGGGAAATAGAATTGAAAATCGAGCTTGTACCAGGATCAAGCCCAATTTTGAAGACACCGTATAGGATAGCGCCTGCTAAGTTGAATGAGTTAAAGTAGCAATTACAATAACTGCTAGATAAAGGCATTATCAGACCAAGTATGTCCCATTTGGGCCCACCGGTATTATTTATAAAGAAGAATGACAAAACCTTGCGATTATGTGATGATTATCATGAATCAAGCAAAATTACAATCAAGAACAAATATCCGTTGCCACACATTGATGATCTATTTCATCAGCTGCAAGGAACTCAAGTATTTTCAAAAATTAATCTTCCATCAGAATATCATCAACTGCGGGTTAAGTAGGAAGATCTGCCTAAGACTGCTTTTCGAATAAGGTACGACCATTATGAATTTCTAGTTATGCCATTCGAACTGACCAATACTCTCACAGCTTTTATGGATCTTATAAACTGGATATTCTAGCCTTATTTGGACAAATTTATAGTCATATTTATTGATGATATCCTAATCTACTTCAAGAGTTATGAAGAGTACAAGACGCATTTGAGAACCGTGCTCAAACTCTCTGGGAAAAAAAGCTATTTACTAAATTGAAAAAATGTGAATTCTAGCTTGAAGTAGTATTTTTGGATCATGTGATCTCAAATGGAGGCATTTTTTTTTATCCAAAGAAGGTCAAAACTGTTACTAGCTGAAGTCGAGCTACGACATTGACCGAAGTTTGAAGCTTCATGGGCATGGTCGGTTATTATCGAAGGTTTGTGAAAAACGTTTCCAGAATAGCTATGCCTTTGACCCAGGTGGCTAAAAAGGAAGCGAGATTTGAATAGACGAACAAATGTGAATGTATTTTCCAGGAATTAAATAATCGATTAATGACCGCTCAAATTTTGACCATTCCTGAAGGGTCTGAAGGATTTGTCGTTTACTGAGACATATCTAAGACCGGATTAGGGTGTGTCTTAATACAACACAGAAAGGTTGTCTCCTATGGGTCCAAACAATTGAATGTTCATGAAAAGAACTATCCGACCTATGATCTAGAATTAGTTGCTATGGTATTTGCACTAAACATCTAGCGACACTATTTATATGGGGAGAAATTACTGGTATCTCTGACCACAAGAGTCTCAAATATTTATTTTTTCAGAAAGAGTTAAATATCATACAAAGGAGATGGATCCATTTTTTAAAAGATTATGACTGTGAGATTTAGTATCAACCCAGAAAAGCTAACATCGTAGCAGATGTCTTCAGTCACCGGACGAGCTTTATAGTGAGGTTGCAAATTAAAGAAATGGAAATGGCAGAGAGTATGAAATAATACAATATCCAACGATTTGTTAATGGAAACCAGATGATGTTAGTATACCTCAAATTTCAACCGAAAATACTGAAAAAGATTAAGGAGGAACAAGTGGACGATCCATTTCTAATGAATATTGTTGGGGACCTAAATTGAGACTCTAGAGCAGATTTTAATATTCGCACTTATGGAGTCCTAAGGTTTTGAGATAGATTATATGTACCTGATAACAATAAGCTAAATAAAGAAATTATGAAAGAAGCTTATCGCTCGAGATATTCTATTTATATAGGAATCAATAAGATGTACCAAGACTTAAGAAAGATATTCTGGTGGAGAAACAAGAGGAAATATATTGTCGCATTTGTGGGAAGGTGTCTCGTCTGCTAGCAATTAAAAGCCAAGCGAAAAAAGCCATCGGGCTTATTATAACCGCTATCCGTTCCTAGCTGGAAATGGGAGGATATCATGATGGATTTTGTCATGAGCTTGCCAAGGACCCCAAGGAATTATGATGTTATCTAGGTTATTATTGATTAGCTGACGAAATCAATACATTTCTTGGGAATTAGAATGACATACTCTAGAGATTAGTTGGCATAATTGTACATCAATGAAATTGTCAGATTTCATGGATGCCCGTGTCAATTGTGTCTGATCAGGATCTAAGATTTGTCTCAAAATTTTGAGAGACTTTACATTGAGAATTAGGAACAAATCTAAAATTCAGTATGGCCTATCACCTACAGACGACAAACAATCAGAGTGCACTATTCAAATCTTGGATGATATGCTAAGGGCTGTGATGCTAGAAATGAAGAGATCTGGGATGATCATTTGGTTTTGGAGAAATCGGTGACTGACAAATGCCAGGTCCAAAGGTTATCCGAGAAGCTTCTGAGAAAATTAGAACGATTCGTAAGAAATTAAAAATAGCTTAAAGCCGACAAAAGAGCTATGCGGATCGAAGGAGGTCAGATTTATATTTTTCCATGGGTGATTATGTTTTCCTGAAGTTATTATTATCAACCACAATTTTCTGCTAGGATACTATAAACTCAAGGAACTTTCAAGAGATTACTCCGAATACATACTTTGTTGGATTCAATTTTATCTAGTACGCTTAAAGTATTCCAAATGCTTCATTTAGGTCCCATATATGGTCATCAGTTAATCTACTTATGACAAGTATGTCGTCCATGTACTGTAATACCCCCGGTATTTCGGGTTGAACGTTTTACGTTAAGATTGGTGAAAAACTATTAATTATGGCATATTTTAAAGTCAATATTTTATAATTAAGTCAAACCAATTTTCATAAAATCGTGATATATTTTTGAAGCAAAATCCTTCTCTGTGCAGTTAGAAAATCTAATTTCAATTAATATATCAATATA
>JAODPA010059767.1:0-11224 GCA_025585075.1 Nepenthes mirabilis
AATAAAAAACATAAAAGCTATTTTTCCCACTAAATATAGCCTAATAATCTACTGTCCTATTTACTATAGTTGGCTATGACATCTCTTATCATGCAGTGAAATTACGGTTTATACTAAAATATAACGGCCACCCAATTGACACTTAATTTCTATAAATTCGTGTTGACAATAATTCAAATCTAATATTTTCCTTTACTAATTATTAGCCATATAAATTAAAAAGAAAAAGAAAAAATCACCATTTACATCCCTTAGCTTTCCTTCCTCAGTTGAATTTGATGTTATACCAGTTATAAACCAACGTTTTAGTTTATGAAACATTTGAGCTAGATTTAATGTGCCTAATAAGCATTGAGCATAACCAGATGAGTAGATAACAAGTACAAATAAGAAGTTATAAGTAGATTAGTGAAAATAAGAACATATAAAGAAATAAAATAAACGATTCATACAATTAATGAAAAAACTTTCTTAAATTGAAAATTAAAAACGGTTTTCCAAGTGGTCAAAACCGTCGTCATGGACGATACAGCCGATGGGTCCATGAGGGGCAACTCTATGGATTTTTCTGTATAGATTCAACGCCTGATCTATTGGCATAGCTGAAACTCCGCGTCCAAAATATCAAGCACTGTAGCTTAAGGTGGTTTGTACCCGAGAAGGATCGCGATCAACATTCTTAATTACAATTGTTCCAAAATTATCCGCTGTGAAAAGGACCGTGGCACGATCCGCATCCTGTGATGGGCCCCTCTCCAAAGAACAAGCATGGCACGGCAAGACAGCCACCATAATGATCAGAGGGGCTGGCAGATCCATATTAGCAAGCGGGCCGCATGATTTTCGTTCAACAATGGCTACCCAACAAGACAATAAAAATTATCTGAAGAATAAATACTCCTAAGTTTCAGTATTCTGACCCGATTTGTTACAACCAAATACGACCAAGGAGACTCAACTACACTAAAGGACACCACATGCGCCAAGCACAAAGCAAAGGATGAGGCATGCATTGGCATAGCATCAAGAAACAAAATTGGCCGAGTCGTTACACTTAATCTTTACTCAGACATTCTGTATAACAAGGCAAATGAAACACAATGCAGATAAATAATCAATGGCAGCAGAGACACCGATGATTAAAATTGATGTGAAATGCTCATGTTGAAGATCGATCTAAGCAGAACAGATGCATTTCACAGCCCAACGACCTATACTTGCTCATTATCCTGATACAGCATGTGCACAGAAATAAAAGTGAGTCATACCAATCCTTGCAGAGGCGGTTTCAAGGACAATCTCGAGCCATTTGGCGTCCAAGGAGCACGGATTTGCTTACTGTGCTATGGCATGCTTTGTGCTGGGAACAGGGGACGGCAAGAAGCACTACCACTGGCTCATCTCCGCTAATAGTTTCTCAATTGCTTTGGCTGTGAGAGGGATATACCAGCAATCATGACCATCAGAGTGCTTTCTTTTCTTGACCAAGTCGTGATCCTTGAACTCAACTAAATGGGAGTTCAAAGTAACCTGACTACTTACGACGAAGCGCTCCTGGCAGATAGTGTATAAGTTCTCGACTGGCATCCCTGAGAAAAGCACAAGGCAATACAACATATAAATACAATTGGTAAATGTTTAGCATCATTTGAATAGGACTATGGCGTTCGTCCTCGATGGGGTTGTTACTTGCCTTCTTCATCGGGATGAGCCAGCTGATATTCAGCAAGAACTTTGAAGACACTTCGAGCATTCGGTGTCAAGCTCTGTAGAACTATTTCAGCCGTTTTGGCACTTTGAGAGGTGCTGCCTTGTGCAAGAATCATAGGATAGAACATCCCTTCAATCTTGAATGGTGCAAAAGTAGGGACGTGACACCAGTACCAGTTAAATTGTGTGTATTCCATCTTCTTGTCCCACACTGCAGCAAAAACACATGAAATGAATCTTAGCAGACTGAAACATGAAAAGATATTAAGGCCGTTAAAATGATTTTTTGACATCTTCACCATTATCTTTTTGATGTATGAACAACAAAAACCAAGAGAGCACAGAAGAGTGCGTGCCATGCTGCATGCAAGATACCGCTAGTGCATGCAAATATATTAAGCCCATCGTCTCTGCCTAACAATTGGAAACACAGGCAGTGGAACCAGCATCAAACATTGAAAACGATACAGAGGGAACACATCCTAGTTCTGCTGGAAGCCCGGGTGTCAACGAACACATTTGTCAAGAATTTTGTTCAAGGAAAAAATATAACGTAGGAAATGTTAGTCTAGTAAATAATTCTAATTGCAATTCCCTCACAGCATATTTGGTCTAAATTTCCTGGTTTGGTTAGTGCATATGTCAGAAATCACTATTCCTATTGAAATAAGAAATTCTTACAAACGAGGAATAAATAAACTTATACCTCCATATAAGTAAACTTAGAATTACAATTCCGTGCAAAATAATCATTTGCTTCTCAAAGTTTACAGTATATTGTATGCTAGTGGCATAAAGGTGGTAGAGGTGGGATGGTGTATAAATGCACAAGTAATGTCTTGGAATATATATTTTTCAATGAGGGTAAAAAGATCATTTTATTTTAATTTTCTATTTAAGTCACTGTTATTTTTGTACACTAAAAATTTAAAAAATAATTCCAACTCAATTTTACTTTTTTGAAGTAACTAACTAGATAGTAAAATATTAATTCCAAACTCTATTCTAATATTATTTGATATCATCTTATAATAACAGTTATTTCATTCTTAACTTATTTCATCCGGTAACCAGACATGCCAAAATACTTCCCTTCCCTCCCAAAAAAGAAGGAACACCCAAACGAACAAAGTACGGTGTTTGTGGTACTGGTATTTTTATCACGCAACAATGATTGTAGCATCCCCCTGCATCCTTGCGACTTAAAGGGGACCAACAACAGCGATAATAAATAAGAATCAAATACCTTCAGATAGTGTAAGCCTATTAATTCAAGAGGCAAAATAGCAAGTCACTTCTTACACAAAGGTGCATTAATGTTGTCGATGGAGGCAATAATGCGAACATGAGAACAGGCAGCCATCCGTGCCAGATGTTGTTGGTTGTCTGAATCTCGTAGGCCTGGCCCATCTATATTATGAACAAGGACACAAACAAAATAATCATTTTCCTCAACATGCAAACCTTCCAGAAAAGCTAGAAGATCATCTACAGATCTAGAACTCAATGGTTGCTTGACTTCAGGCAAACTTCCTGCAGTTTTCCTCTTGGTTTTTAGTTGATCCAACATAAGTTCTGCCAGTGTTATGAGGACCTGTAAATTATGCATAAACAACAGTTCAAACATGAGTAGAAACAGAGAGATTATTTATTCTTAAACATGTAATACAGGAAGCTAATATTTGCATGCACACATAAACATGTAATAGAGAAAATAATAATTGTAAGAAGAAAAATACAACTTCAGGAACAGGTCCAAAATGATTTACATGTTTGATATTGATTGATTGAAGATAGCCATTAATTACAATGACAGCATGCTCAGTTAATGCTGTACAAGCAAAATCTTCAAGCAAGGCCTTCTTTGATCCAAAACCATACATTAGAAGCCCAAAATCACACCTGGAACATCACAGAAAAAAACTTACAAGCCATCAAAGATGACCATATTATCAACCAGAAATCCAGCAAAAATAAGAAGATTACTAAACATAAAAAATGTAATAAAAAGCCACAACGCAGGCACATACAAGGCATTAACAAGTAAACAACTATCAAACCTTCAGTTTTTGTGAAGTCACCAGCGTTCAGAAGAAAAAGATATCATGTTAATCAATACATAACCTAGCACGGGCATAAAAAATGTCACCTAAATTAAGCAGCTTTCATCAGCTATTCAATAAATGGAGAGTGTGTTCCTACTTTGGAAGTACATATCTCCAGGAATTTGTTGGGAAGATAATGGCCAGTCTGACAAGTTAGAGTCGGACAAGAATGATACGCACAAACATACACGATAAAAAAATATGAGAGAAAGAGCAACAAAATACCAAATTTCTATGTGGAAAGCCTTCTTCTAAAATAAGAGAAAAAAACCATGGAACATTTAATCCACAAACAAATTTCACTATGTGAATATGGCTACAAAAATCCCTTTTTAGCTACACAATCACTTTAGGGAGTTGAAAACAAAAACAAGAGCAAGAATACAAGAGTAAAGTGTGACTACTCCTTCTCTCTTAAGTTTTTCTCATTCTCATTTCTCTACCCTTTGATTGCATGCCCAGCATGCATATATATACAAATTTAACCTGACCGCTGCCTACCCAATAGACAGGTTGCGTGTGTGTAAAACCTGTCACCAACTTTGCAGCCTGCCACCAACTCTACTAAGCACCACTCTGTCGGGATGAGTTAACTTGCTCAACCAATCAACTGTCAGCTCTGAGAGTTAACTACCCTTTCTGAAAACGTTGATTGCGCAGACGTTAGAGGTGACCAACTTTTTGGTTATAGTTCCCAAGTGTTGATCAAATCCATTCTAAACCTTTCTTCATTTTGGCCAACTTTCATTCCAGAAATTTTACTCCGGAATTCCATACCAGAAATTTCATCCATTCCGGAATTTCCATCCATTCTAGTCAATTTCCATTCCGGAAATCCATTCCGGTCAATTTTCATTCTGAAAATCCATTCCGGTTAATTTCCATTCCAAAATTTCATACCAAAAATGCATTCCGGTAAAACCATTCCGGAAAAACTTCCACTCCAGAAAATGCGACTCTGGCATTTGCCACTCCAGAATTTCCCACACAGGAGTGATCCCAACAGAATTCCCTCATAATTGCATTTTGTAATTTGAGGGGAAAAAAAAAAGCATCTTCACTTTATTTTTGAATTGAGGAATTAAGTTCCTTTGATTGTTGGCCAAGTTGCCCTACATCAAGTTATACAAGTAATGTTGGATTTTGAGTCACTTCATTATAAGTCTCACACCCATTGGAAGTGCTCTTTTTCACTTCCGCATCTGTCAGATATTTCCACACAAGGTTCACGCAATATTTCACTCGAGTGAAATTGTTCACTGAAAGTTCTGGAAGAAAGCCGCGTGCTGGCAGTTTAAGCGCCAAATCTAGAGACATTTTAGTTGTCAGCTAGATAATCATCAAATCTCTAGCAATAATTAGTCCATCTAATTGTGGCATGATTTGTGTTGTAAATATTTTATAATTATAGTTTTCTTATTTTAGCTAGATTAATTGATTCTTTTGCTGATTTCTAGCCATGTAATTAGTTGAATAATTTCTATATAATTAGAGAAACTTTCTCAAGGAAAGGCATTCAATCAAAATTGACATTAGTGACATATCGCGAGGACAGTGCAAGTTGGTCACTTAAGCCACTTAAGCACCAGGTTTTGGAGGGTTTCCAGTGGCATACCACGAGCTGACTGCCCAAGTTGCCCGTGCAGGTGTAAAAGGTCCTGGTCAAATTTTAGGGTTAAATAAATAGGCCGAGAGATGTGAGAGCAAACACACAAGCGATGCTACTACAACCCCAGTTCAAATATTAAATAATTGTGACATCATAAATCCATAACCGATATCAAAATGCTGCACAAAATTTTTATAATAAATCCATTTCTTAAATAAACATAATCATCCTAGGAAATCATCCAAATTTACTCAAACTTGACCTCTAGAGTAATGCCTACTCATCATACATTTGCAATTCATATCATGTTGTCATGACAACGATGCAAAAAACTAAAGTGTTGTACTAGCCCTTGACTGTGCTACAACAATTATACAGACTTAAAATGTTTACCAAAAATACTTAATTTGTTTTTCCTTACAATGACTACAATAAAATACATAATTAAACAAGTAAACCCATGATCCTCCACATAAAATCCATCCATCCAAACTCCCATGAAGGCTAAACCTGTTAATCTAAATGAGATGACAATGCAAGGCGAGCCAAAAGCTTATCAAATAAATAAGGGATAATGTAATAAACATGAACATGATAAACATGAGAAAAAGAAATCATGAGTAAATGAACCAAAGGCCAACATACCCATCCATACAAAGTACAATTCTTCAATGTCGGTTTATACTCTAACCCCATAAATTAGCGTCATACTACATTATTTAAACCCATAGATGGGTCGTCTATAAAGCACCATATAAACCGGGTCTTCTCCACTATTTTTGGCCCGTGAATGGACCATATATGACCTCATCTCAATATATTATGACATGTCAAAACATGAGTACTTTTCATCAATTCCTTACAATAATTAATTTTGAATAAAGCACAAAAAAAATCTATAAAATAATATCTTTACGAAAAATGGAAGCAAAATGACTTTACATAATTTCTGCGTAGAGATTTAACATGATTATTTAAGAATCATACACATGCAAAAAGATTCTTCAAAGTCTTTGTCAAAAATAATGACATGCAGGAAACATTTATCTTTAAACTTCTTAAATTTCAATATTCATCAATGAATTTCAACATTTCTCATGAACATGGATAATATACTTCAAAACATGAGAAAATTTTTGAAAGAATGATATATATGCAATTCAAATATCAAAGAAAACATGAATAAGTACTTGCATGTAACTAGGGAGCATGACATCTCAAATTTTAGGCAAACATGAGGAAAAAATTTAGTAATTTCAATAAAAAAGTGAAAAACATATGCTTGAAATTTATTTATATTGACTTAAATTCAAATAATATTAGAAGTTTTAGCTCGAAAATCTCCCTCCTCTTCTTTCTCTCTAGAAACTTAGAGAAATGAGTTGAAAAATGGCAAAAATACCATAAATAACAAAAAAATGTACAAGCATCAATAATGTATGCATCAAGCATGATGCTCAATCAATCTTGTGTATGAGCGCTTATTAGGTACCAAAATACTAGAAGAAATACGCTCATACGTGGTCATGAACCCTTTAGGTGCCGTTTAAGGCCATCCCATATTTAGTTTCTTCAACCGAACTAAAAATTTTTATTAAGAATTCACTTAATTAGCTTAATTAAACAACATTATATAAATATTAATGTTTAAATCTCACAAACACAGCCAAGAACAAAGATAAGTTAGAAAAGAGATAAAGGAAATATTTTGACATTCGATTGAAATCTAATCCGAGTTCTATTTTTCATCAACCTCAAGTATGTTACTCTAACCTTAATTCTAGGACTAACTATAGATTGGTCGATTGTTTTCACATTATATTATCTGTCATATGGTTATTAGGTTTGTTAAGATTAGTATTTAACCATAATCCATATAGATTATTGTGAAGGGATCGTGAAAAAGGTTATTTGCAACAAAATATTCATAGTATATATTATTCAGAGATTGTCTTATAATTTTTTTCTAGGTTGACAAAAATGTTTTATGTTAAATATTATTGTGCAACTTTATGTGTTCAGTTAAGTATTATTGTAACTAGTGCTCACACAGGAGATTGGTGATATCATGTCCTTGATCCTAAAATCTAATTTATTTATTCCTTAATCCGTAATTAAGTGAAATCAAAATTTTACCCTCAAGACTCAAATTCAATTATTTATTTCACAGACTTGAAAACTCCAAAACGAACACCGAGATATGAACCTGCATAAACAACTGTTAAATGGCACATATAATATTTAATAATCACATCATAAGATCCGAAAGCCACACCCAAAAGTAGCCAACCCTTAACAACCAAAAGACCTCAAACCATTCATAATGAAAAGTATCTCAACTAAAAAAAGTGTATCAAAAACTAAACTTTTAAAATTCTGAAATCAAGCTTAATCACAACCATCCTAACATAATCATCAACTAGTGGCCGAAAACTGACATTAATCGGAATAAAACAAAAAGTAAGCCGAATCAAAATAAACCAAAACACCAGCTAATAGCTACAATACTGTTGCTTCCATTTACATTATCATCAACACATTAAATATTTCAACACCCTAAAACTGATTTAAACGAACAACCTGCATCCAATTCCGACCCCCTACAAGATTTTACAAGCCCTCTAATTTGCAAGGATAGCTAAATCAAATGAAAAAGTAATAAATTGCTCAACAAGAAATGCATATTTTCTTGTGGATATATACCGGTGAAACATGCTGAAATTATGCCATGATCGAAAGTCTAAAATGCCAATAACATTCTTTTCTTATAAATCATATAAAAGCCAAATACTAATGACCAATATGTGCCAAAATCTGTACACTAAAATACATCATGCCAAAAATCCACATATTAGTAGTGAAATATGTCAAACTGTGCAAATACGTAAAACATGCTAAAATCATGCGATCATACAAAAAGATCAAGGATAGGTGATGACTTCATAAACAAATGACAAATATTAAAGTTTGAGTTAAGATTGTTTCCATATAATTAAATGCCATACGCTACTATTTACGACCCATAGATGGGTTGTCCATATACAATCCATATAGACGGGATTGAGCGCTGCTTTTTCGACTCGCAAATGATAGATTCGACATTCGATTTACTAATAATATACCAGGATTCAAATATATTCCGTCAATTATTTACAATGGTTCATATTTTATCAAATTGAAAACTCTACTTAAATACAAATATTTTTTAATTTTTTTCATATTGAAAAAAATACTTTCTTCATCAAAACTTATGTAGAATTTTCTTTTATATTTCTTCAAATGCATNCATACTACTTGTGGTCTCCTTTTTTTTTTTTTTTTGAGACCAAAGCACAAAAAGTGCATTTTTTATTGTTAATTTAGTACAAAATAATATTATTAATTAATTATAGTTTTATCTATAAATAAACTACGAATTCTGGTTAACATGTTCCAAATTTGTCATGTCCTCATTTTAGAAAAATAATGTGTTGGTGTCATGTCCATGCACACAACCATGTTAATGTCCATGCTCCTTAGGGAGAGACTAAAAATAATCCATTGATTAAAAACTACTCAAAGTAATATTGATTAGACAAAATTGTGGACTAAAAGAGCTTTTTAGATGGCACTGGGGCTTACTGCTGCCAAAATAGTCGATAGCAATCTAAACAGTAGAGAGGTTTAAAGATAGAGAAGGTAGAGAGCATCTAGGATTTCAAGTGCAATGGGATCGTTTTCCTTTTGCATGTGTTGATTTTTTGTCACTCTTAACTACAGCAGGTGATCTGTATGGTAACCAACAGTAGACAATTTTGAGAAGCTCAATGTGGATGGGACCTATGCTTCAAGATACCGCAGGTTCATGTATGCTGCTGTTTCAATGAGGAAGGGCAAGAAGGTATCACCTGAGATTATAGAAGCTGCTGTTGCAACATGAGCTTGTGTGCGGGATGGCGAGATGAGCCTATGCAATGTTCACTTGGATACAGACTATGGATGATTTTCAATGCAGCAAAAAAATACACCTTAGAATGCACTGAATTCTATTTGTTTGTTGATGATTGCAGCCATCTCTTGCATCAGTGTGAAAGTCATATACCTTAATTAATAGAGAAGCCAATCACACAACTCATCTTTTAACTTGTAACTCTTAAGCTAGAGGTTCTTATACTGTTAGGATGGAGGATGTTCCGCCTTTACTCTATTCCAGATAAATTAAAGCTGATACTTTCAATTAAAGACGATATTCAATGCACCCATCATCTTGAATTTTCAGAACCACCTTGAGCTTTTCAATTGCAGATTTGAAGGAAGAATTAGAAATGTGAACTTCACTTGAACTATGTCATTTAAGGCCAACAATTTCATTATGGATGGAGTATTATCTGATTCGTTTCCCACCTGATATAGCCTGATGCATCCTGTTGACTTCATTTTTAAAAGACTTCATCACATAGAAGTAGAAATATTTCGACATAGATAGATCAATAAGCAAGCCTAAGCTTACATATCACCAAAATGCTGATAATTACAGATAAACTCATACAATGAAACGTTGATGCTGCTGGCCCTTTGATTGGTAGCAGAAAAATAACAACCATGCAAATAACATATCAAATGGCAGAGTGGATATATGACCGTAGGTTGCATACCTAAGCACAAATGCCCATTCAGGATATGAACGTCTATAGCTTTCAATCAAAGCTTTGACTTCTTTCTCATGCTGAGGTTCAAGTTTGGATGCTGCTGCTCTCAGCTCCTACACAAGAACACCAGACGGGATTCCTCAAGGCCTATGCATAATGTACTGAAAAGCACAGGGACCATAGAGAAAGGTACGTTAGCTCAAAGCTATTAATATAAGCACCTCTTCTGAAACAACGTCAATATCAGAGAGCTTGTTGGTTGATTTCTTGCTAGAACCACTCAGTTCTTTTGCCAGCAAGCAGTTTCTAGAAAATTCAAACTCCTCTTCATTATCATCATTAACTTCCATGATTACCAAGCGTCTGCTGATTGCACATAGGGAACATGAACCACAAGGCACCACAACAATTAACATAAACCCTGAAGCGGAGAGTAACGTTCCACGGATCCAAGTTATCTCCATCAATTTTTACTAATACTACTCATTTTAACTAGCAGGTAGCACATATATAGCAGGTTCATATCCTTCCAATCAAACTCAGAAGGGACGAAAATACGAAGTATTGCAAATACAAGGAAATACAGATTATATCTACATAGATGAAAATTTCAAAATATCAAATAATGAACATCACAGACGAAAAGGAATTGTGGCTGGCAACTTTTCTTCCTTTTTTCAAATATTTTGGCCCCAACAATCAATTTTTCAAGTATCCCGCAGTTTGAATACAGTTAACTATTTAACCATAAAATGCAACCAACAAGCACGCAAAAAATGAAAACTTCAACCACCTGCTTCGGTTAGTGTTAGAATCTGTGCTGGAGAAAGATAAAGATGGAAGGGAGATGACAGAAAGGTGGAACCTAGACCATCGGCGGACGGCGACGCGGTGGGTCGGCCGGTGGCTGTCGGACTATGGATGCCTGTGTATGGTATATTTCCGCAAGTGACAGCAAAGTAGGATTCAGAAAGGGAAAAGTGGACAGAAATAGAAGGGACAGCAAACAATTGGCATGAGACGAGTGGTAGCTGGCGGGGCGGCGGCAGCGGCTGATGATGGCCGACTAGCAAGCTGCTTTGCGAGAGAGAAAGGGCGGGAAGTGGGAGCGACTGAAAGGTACAGCGACTTGGCACGGGGATCAGAGAGACTGAAGCATTTTTTTTTTTTTG
>JAODPA010059778.1:0-11223 GCA_025585075.1 Nepenthes mirabilis
AGATTTCATATATAATAGAAATTTTATACATTAAATTGTCCTTTTAACTATAATTATGTAAAATTCTAGAATGCTATGAGCAATCTATAGACTATAAGTTAATCAAAGTATGCCCAATTTCTAACACTGAAAACAGCTACACTTTCTCTGAGAACTAGACAATTTTCTTCCTTGTTTGGCAATGAGAAATTTCAGTCTCCATTTCATGTGTTTGAATAAAACTTCATATGCATACACATATAATTTTACTCATAAAAATCAAGCCCTGAGTTAAATTTTTAGTCAATAGTGAATATCCCAACCATACGTATGCCCCCCCAAAACCAGTTCTTAGCGTATTCTGAATTCTTAGTATGCAATATTATTTGTAAAAACTAAGCACCGAGTCGGTCCAAAAGATCAATAATAAGAATCAAATTTATTATTGGAATTTGAATCGCTTATTTGAATTGTAAGAATCAATCGATAATGCATAACAATCAAATAATAATCATAAAGAATAAAGAACACCCAATTTTATATGAAAAATTTCCTTTAGAATGAAGGAGAAAAATTTCGGGACGTTTCGTTCAAAATATATCCACTACATAATAAGTTCAATTATGCCAACTGTTGGGTCCAGCACGAAGACCCAAAGAAATCCTAGGCCCAATCTGTGGAGTATCGGCCCAAGCAACGAAGCCAACCCAATATCCTGGAATTGTCTACGTGGCGGCCCTCACTCGTGGCTATCAAACGTCGCATGTTACCTATTAATGCGGCTGACAAGTGACATTAATGGTGCAGAATAAACAAGCCAATGGGGATGAGTCAGGGCTGCCAACCGCGGCTTGCGTCGCTGCCCACATTTCTCAGGCCAATCTCAATACAGAAGGTAGACCAAGTGTGGCCTGCGACGCCCAATAGTCTGCCTGCCACCGTAAGACGACAGCTGACACACCGATGGTCACTGTCAACGACCAGCGGCCAACGGATCCCTGTAAACGAGATTCTCGTGCCAAAAACTCTAAGCAAAAGAGTCTATAAACTCCCTCCTTGTTCACAGGAAGAGGGATCGATCAATTGATCAACACACACAAGAAAGAAACCAGAGCCTGGCATCAAGATACAAGCTCTCGCGAACTCCCACTCTCAAAAACTTAGCCAACTCGTACATTCTTCGGCCTTCCACAGGCTACTGCTGTTAGCCACCCCCTGTGGTGCATTCCGGGAGCCAAGCCTCCCACTACCTGCTCATCAATCTTCCACTCTTGCATTCACACACTCTCTACGCATCTACAGCACATTTTCGCGCACCTCTAAGCATGCGTCCCTTTCCGTTTATTACGGGAAGTTGCTAATTTGAGTATCGGAGTGTTTTCGGTGGGAGAAATCCCACCTAGCCTTTGAACTCTTATTTGTTAATTGTGTTATGTAAGTTTTAGGTTAAAAGAGACGGAGACCGGACCCATTTGTGATCTGATCCAGATAAGAAATCCAAAGGCTCCCTAATCTGTACAACAACCCAAGACGCAACATTGGCGCCGTCTGTGGGAACGAGACAAGAAGCCTAACGTCTCTTTCTCACATTACTCCTTCACAACAAGATGGTGAATACTAGGGTGCATGCCAACGCCCCAGCCAGAGAAGTTGTCGCTCGTGGCGATGACCCCTCAGTGGGTAGTCACGCAAACGCCTTCCTCGAGCCTGACCTTCACTGCCTAGCTGCGGATGTGAGCAATATGCAGCTGACGATCCAGGCCCTCTACGCCCAGAGAGGCACACCATGGATGGGTGTTGCCCCTCCGGCATCCCACATGTCGTCCTCTAGGCGGGGAAGGCATCATGAGGGATCCCCCAGGAGCAGACCAGTTCGGCCTGATGACGCCGGGACCTAGGTGGCCTCTGGCAGTACGGCTCAATATGTGGCTGGAAGTCGCCTCAGCAGGGACGAACGAGAGGAGAACCCAAAGCAGCGTAACCCCCGTAACTCCCGCGACGAAAGGAGGCAAACCGCCGTAGACTCCAACTGTGCGCGAGTAGAGAGCTACCACTAATGACAAATTCATCGACACTAGCAGGTCATCAACGCGTGGAGGAGCGAGTCTGACCCACCAATGGAGGAAAAAGTGAAGATGCTTTGGGACCTCCTGCAAAAGGACAAACCAGCACGGTCTTCCACCGACCTGCGGAGATCGCCCTTTGCCATGGATCTTCGGACCCATCTGCTCCCTCGCCGATTTAAGATGCCAAAACTGGACAGATACGACGGAAGTAAGGATCTGATGGATCACCTGAACTGCTTCCGCACTCACCTGTCCCTACAGGGAGTGAGTGAGGCCGTAATGTGCCGATACTTCCAAGTCACCCTCACGAGAGACGCACTACTCTGATTCCGTGGCCTCCCACCGAACTCCATTCGCTCCTTCGACGAGCTCACAGATAGTTTCCTAAACCAATTCTCCTCTAGTCGTAGGAAGGAAAAGCAACCCTGACATCTAGTCTGCCTCCGCCAGAGGGCAGACGAAAGTTTGAAGTGATTCCTCAACCGCTTCATCGCTGAGGCGCGCAAGATTCCGCAACTCTCCGACAAGATGAAGCTTAACGCCTTCGTCGCCACTTCGGCAGCAGGCGACTTCTTTAAGCATCTATTGCATCAGCGCCCTCAATCCTTCCGGGAAGCAGAGGCCATCGCCCGAGCCTACATCTCGGCGAAGGAAGCCAATGAGGAGAAACGTCCCGAGCACGTGGACCAGCCTCCGGAGATTCCCAAGCCTACCACCAGCAAGAAGAGAAATGGCGATGGGATCTGCTTCCAGGAATGCCAGAAGCAGCTGCGCCCTTTGTCGGGATAAAGGAGGGAGCACAGGATGACGTCCCTAACTCCTTGAACGATACCCACGCGAATATCTTAATATAGATCCAGGACGAAAAGTTCTTCAGGTGGCCAAAAGTGTCCAAGGGCCCAAGCGGTGCCAACCAGACGAAGTACTACCAATACCACCGCTACCTGAGACACTCAACGGAGAATTGCCGAACCCTACAGTAGGAAATAGAAGACCTGATCCGCCACGGACACCTTAAACAGTTTGTAAAGAGTTCGGGGCAAGCCCCCGCAGCCTCAAGGGGCAAGGCCAGCGCGCCTTCCAGGAACCGCACAGTAGCTGACGTGATCAGTATGATCTCATCCGCGCCAACAAAAACCAGTAGGCAGGCAAAATTCGAGCAAACTTCTAGTAGTAAGAGAGTAAAAATAAGGGATAGGAGTGACGTCATTAGTTTTAGTAGTGACGATGTGGCTCATGTAACCTTCCCCTATTCTGATTCCCTTGTTGTATCCGCCCTCATTTCAGATGGTACGGTTGACTACCAGTTAAAACGAGTCTTCGTTGATAATGAAAGTTCTTAGAATTTGCTATATCTTAATACCTTTTTTAAGATCGGATTGAAACGGGGCCAGATGAGGGCGGCCAATGGCCACCTATATGGTATAGACAACCAACCCATACCCGTGTAAGGACTAGTCCAACTAGAGGTCACGATGAAGACCTACGCGCGCATTGCCACGTGCAGACTGATGTTCCTTGTAGTCGACCTGCCATCTGTTTATAACGCCATTCTGGGAAGGCCATTCCTCACGGATTTTAGAGCTGTCACCTCTATTCCTTACCTAAAAATGAAGTTTCCTACCCCATGCGGCGTAGGAGAGTTGATCAGGGATTAGGTGATGGAATGGACATGCTATTTGACCCAAATCGCTCCAGCAGCACCAGACCGCCTAGACGAAGACTTGGACCTTCGTGGTAAGTCCACACTACAATAGGCCCAATTGGGAGAAATGACCGAGATGATCCCTCTAGATCCTGTGGAGCCAGAGAGATGCGTGCACATAGGCAGCTCTCTCTCTCCAACCAATCGAGACCGCCTAATCACTTTTCTGCGAGAGAACTCCGACATATTCGTATGGGTTCCTACCGACATGCCTAAGATACCGGTTGGAGTGATGGTCCACAGGTTGGGCCTCGATCCCAACTAAAAATTTGTGCGGCAGAAGCGCAAGAATCACTCGGTGGAAAAACTGATAGCCGTAAGGGGGAAGTGAAGAGACTATCGGACGCGAGATTTATCAGAGAGGTCCAATATTCAGACTAGTTATCTAACGTCGTACTGGTAAAGAAGAGTAGTGGCAAGTAGCAAATGTGCTTGAACTTCACCGACGTAAACAAGGCTTATCCAAAGAATAGTTTTCCTCTCCCTCTGGTCGATCAGCTGGTAGACTCCACATCCGAGCATGAGCTCCTAAGCTTCATGAACACTTATTCTGGTTACAACCAGATCAGGATGCACCCAAACGACAAGGAGTATACCTCCTTCATGACCAACCACAGAACTTACTACTATAAGGTGATGTCTTTCGGCCTCAAAAATGCCAAGGCAACCTATCAGCACATTGTGAAGAAGATGTTCGAAACCTAAATCGGACGAAACATGGAGGTATACGTTGACGACATGCTCATGAAAAGCAGACTAGCCAACGACCACGTTTGGGATTTAGAAGAAACCTTTCAGGTCCTCCGAGATCACAGAATGAAGCTCAATCCGACCAAATGTGCGTTCGGGGTAACCTCTGAAAAGTTCCTAAGCTTCATTGTGTCCCAATGCAGCATAGAAGCGAACCTGGAGAAAATCAGAGCCATCCTCAACATGTGTCTTCCGTAGACCGTGAAGGAAGTACAGAAGCTCACAGGATGGCTGGCAGCCCTTTCACGGTTCCTAACCAGGTCCGCAGAGAAGTATTTATCCTTCTTCAAGGTGCTCAGAGGGACCAAATCGTCCGGATTCTAGTGGACTGACGAACGGAGGAGGCCTTTAAGGAGCTAAAAGCCTACCTTGTCAGCCCCCCTCTCCTGAGCTCGCCACGTGCTGGAGAAGACATGTACCTCTACTTGGCCACGTCGGATTCAATGCTTAGTTCCGTGCTTATCAAAGAGTACAAGGGTACACAGCGATCAGTGTACCATTCAGATGTGGAGGCTCGCTACCCGTACGCGGAGAGGATCGCGTTGACACTGATCTATTCAGCTTAGAAGCTAAGGCCATATTTTTAAGCTCACCGGATTGTCGTTTTAATGAATCAACCCTTGAAGTCAATCCTGTAGAAGCCAGAGACTTCTGAGCGATTGGTTAAATGGGCTATAGAGTTGGAAGAGTTCGACGTGGAGTTTCGACCACGATCGGTCCTTAAGGGTCAAGCCCTGGTGGACTTCATCGTCAAGGCGGTGACCCCGGCTCTGGATGGCCCCCACTACTCGAGAGACTGAGACGCATCCGACACGCCCTCATGGACCCTAAACGTGGATGGATGTCAACTCAGATAGGCAGCGGAGTCAGAGCCGTACTCCGGACCCCAAACGGCACGGAGATTAACTACTCCGTCACGCTGACCTTTCCTGCCACCAATAATGTGGCAGAATACGAAGCCCTTCTTTCGGGACTTCGACTAGCAAAGGAATGCTCCGCGAAATCGCTGATAGTGCACAGTGACTCAGAACTCATGGTCAATCAGATCTAAGGAACTTTTGAGGCTTCAAACCCCCAGCTCACGAGATATCTGGCAAGAGAAAAAGCCTAGATCCAGGCGTTCGACTGTTACGAGATCGAACATATACCAAGAGCCGAGAATTAGAAGGCTAATCAGCTGGTTAGGGACGCAGCAGCCGAATCCCCAGAGCAGTACGCCAGAAGGCTGCAAGAAGTCCTAACCAGGCCCAGTGTGGACAATCTGAACCAAGAAATGCTGCAAGTTAGCGAAGGCGATAATTGGATGACCCCTTATTACAGATATCTGACGAACAGAATTCTTCCTGCAGATGCCGATGAAACCAAGTAGATCAAGAAGACTGCGGGCTGGTACACAGTCCTTAACGGCAGGCTATACAGGCAAGGGTATTCGACTCCCTACCTAAAGTGCCTGACCCTTGAGGAGGCTGAATACGCCCTAAGCGAGATCCACCTAGACATATACGGATCCCACATCAGAAAAAAAAACCTAGCATTCAAGATCATGCGGCAAGGCCTTTTCTGGCCCACGATGAAGCGAGATGCCCTAGAGTACGTAAGGAGATGTGAGAGTTGTTAGGTTCACAGAACCACGACTCGTCAACCAAGCACAGAACTCCACAGCCTTCAATCTTCGTGGCCCTTCGCACAGTAGGGGCTGGATATTCTCGGATCCCTACCCTTCGCCTCCGGACAAGAAAAATTCCTCATCGTCGACATAAATTACTTCACCAAGTGGGTAGAAGCAGTCCCTCTGACTCAAATCACTAAGCAGAACGCGACGGAGTTCCTCCGCCAGAACATCATTTGTCAATTTGGGATTTTCGAGACCATAGTGAGTGACAATAAAACCCAATTCACTGGCAAAGGGTTCACCAAGTACTGTGCAAGCTTGCACATGAAGCTGGTGCATATGTTTGTGGCGTATCTCCAGGTAAACGGGTAGGTCGAAGTCACCAATCTCACATCGCTGCAAAGACTGAAAACCAAGTTGGAGGATGCAAGAGGCTCATGGGCCGATGAATTACCGTCCGTGCTTTGGTCGTATCGGACAATCTCGCGACAGTCAATGAGGGAGACACCCTTCAGCCTTTGCTACGGAGCCGAGGCCATGATTCCCGTTGAAGTAGGGTTGCCCTACCTACGGGTCAAACATTTCGATCCAACCACGAATTCTCAAAGACTTAGGGAATTCCTTGACCTGCTCCCAGAAGCTCGAGACACCACGTGATTGAGGGCCGCAACCTACCAGTATCGCATCGCGCAATACTATAATAAGCGTATAAAGGCACATCCGCTTGATGTTGGATATCTGGTTCTCTGGAGTGTAGAGGCTGCATGAAAGACTGCAAATAGGAACAAGCTTTCCCTTGGCTGGGAAGGTCTGTTCCTCCCTCAACGATCCTCTGAAATGGAGTGTATAAGTTACGCACTCAGAACGCAAGTTGGTCCCCCGGACCTGGAACGCTGCCAACCTGAGGAAATACTACCAGTAGGGCATCGACCACCCAGGTAAGGCATACACACACACATCATGAGGAGTGCTTGCACATGTCTAATGTTTTCATCTAATAAATTTGATTGTTCCCATTATTTTGTGTGATCGTTCATATAAGTGCTTGCATGCTTAACACGACAAAAACTAAATGACCTAGACTACCCCTAAGTTGGGAGGATTTTCATCCATTTGTAAAGCAGAACCTTGGCTCCGCGCCAAACGGCTTGAAGCGGCTGGCTCAAAACCTCAACTCCGCGTCGAGCGTTTCTCCAAACCTTGGCTCCGTGCCAAACGGCCCAAAGGGGCTAGCTCGGAGTCTCGACCCCGCGTCGAGTGACTCTCCAAAGCATGGCTTCGCGCCGAAGGGACCATATGACCCCGAGAACTTCGATTAACCACCAAGTGACCCAGGCGATCAAAACACCAGGCCTTGGGGACTTTTAAAGCTTCTCAACATACGGCCATCAAAACCTTATGGGGAAAAAATTACAGGCGTGCGGCGACCTTCTCTTACGGAAGAGAGCACTCTCAGTCTATGATGGTCGTGGGCTAGGACCATGCACACAAGAGTGACGACGCCTCGAGCTGGGGCTGAGCACCTGATACGGGAACCGTGTGCGAGACAGCCTAGACTCAAAGTCCGGTTGCTGTGGCCTGAAAACCCAGGTGGCCCTTAGCGTGGCTCCACGGGACTTGTGATGACATTCACTTTACTGGACCGAGCTTCTCATTAAACGCGTAAGATACGACGACATCCTCTGACGAAGAACGAGTACAGTGCAAGAAGGCGCCGGATTGGAGCCTTGACGACAATAGCTTTGCAAGCTTAGCCGATGAATACAAGATGCGACTTCCAAAAAAGAAAGTTACAATCGAAGATATCAAACGCGAAAACAACGCTACTCTTCATTCATATCGACAAAATATTGACAAGTGGCAAAAAAATAAAAAAAAGGGAGAGACGCAGTACACTAAAGCAAAACTACTCCTGAGGGCCAGATGAGCCCGCCTCCTCCAAGAAGTTCCTCAGGCGAGACCTATCACGAACTCCCGAATGGCCAGGATGCAAGATGCCTTTTGAGAAGTCGGGAAGGAAGAGTGAAGCGATCCTTCGGCACAAGTGGATGCCGTCCCAAAACCTAGCTTCCAAGGCGAGATCCGTCTCTGAAGGAGTAAGGCATCCCCTTAGATTCCTAGATAATCAAGAGTTGTCGTCCTCCAGATCGATGACCATCTTCTTCAACTCCTCAACCTCCTACCTCAGGCATGCGGCCTCCTGTGTCCGCCGATCACCATCCTCCATCAGTCGCCAAATCTCTTTCCTCATCTGCACGCTCTCCTCCTGGAGGGAGGCAATCCTGACTCTTAAGCACTGAACTATCTCCTGCCCGCGACAGAAATTTCTATGCAATTGAGCAATCATCCCATCAGGAGAGTCAACCTCCTTAAAAGGCTGCAGAGGGAGAGAAAGAGAGGGTGAGAAATTCTCAAAAAGCTGAACCGCAGACGGACACTTCAGTTCAAAGTGATCATACCTGAGCAGAAGAAGCGTCCAGATAGCTAGTTCCATCCCTTGGCGCTTACGAGCCTGAGGGCTCCGCACCTCCAACCAATGCCTCCTCTGAGCTGGGGTGGCATAGGATACTAGGTAACATATGAACGCCTAGGGGCTCCGACTCCTAAGCCACTCCAGCAGCAACAGACTCCAGAACCACAACGGCACTTGGTGAACTAGCCTCTCGCCCAGCTTCGACTTCTAGGGCAATGGGAGCACCATCTAAGACACCCGTCTCCAAAGTCGGCCCTGTAGAAGATCTCGCAAGCTCTGATGACCCCGCCAAAGTTGTGGGAACGCCTGGGAGCTCCGACACCTGAGTCGTCCCAACCATGACGACCTCAGAAGCCAAGCCGACACCCGATGAGCTAACCTCATGCTCGGCTTCAGCATCCAGAACAACGAGAGTACTCTCTTGGATGTGCAGCCTCCGAAGTGGCTTGACGAAGAGTCCAGCAAGCTCTGATGACCCTGCCAGAGCTGGTGCTGGCTCTAACGTATGCGCCTCCTCCAGTTCTTCAAGACGGGGCGTAATGTTCTCCCTAACCGCAGTTCTCCTGGCGACTGCCTCTGGCAACTCCAAGTCAACAAAGGGAACCCTGAGGACTCTTTGTCGGGATAAGTCCCCACCACAGGAACGCCATACTCAACTAGTGTCGGCGTGGGAATGGTACGAGCTTAGCAATCTCCTCTCCCGGCTCGACACTTGGCGTCGCCTTCAGGACTGGGCTCCGAACTCCTGCGATGGGCAACCTCTGTGATCTCCTGGTGGAGGTGTCGTCAGCCTCCCTCAACCTCTTCAAGGGAGCCTCAACTTCCTCCTCGTCCGAGAACATCTCCAGCGGAGAGAGACTCCCATCAACCTCGTCATCCTGGAGTTTGCGGGTCTCTGCGTCCTCAGGCTTCCTCTTCAAGGCGCCAGCTATAGGCCAGCTAGACGGAAGACCCCACTTGGCGGCAACAAGAGCGGTGGATGTCAGATAGTATCCCTAGACGGAGACCGACTTCATCTAGGACTCGATGGAAGCAACCAGCCCTACTGACTGCTTGACCTCATCTGTAGACACCTCCCTACGAAAGAACTGTGGGATTGGACTCCATTCTCGAGAAACCTCCAAATCAGAGGGCTCCTGCAGAAAAAAGAAGCACCTCTTCCAGTTCTTTATCGAGTCGAGATTGGTCCCTCTAATCTGGAAGCTGATTCTCGGAGACATTAAGATCTAGCTATCTGTCTCCAAGAAGCAAAAGATTACCTTCACCACTATCGCGTTAAATGAGCCAGGATGAATCCGGGCGAAGCAAACAGGGAAACCAAATAACAAAGAGAGTTAGGGTGAAGCCTCGCCACTGGAGCGGACAAAGCTTTGACAACGGCACTCAACTTGCACGGTATAGGGTAGCGAAGCCCCCCTTTTAGATGGTGCTCGTAAATGATTATGAAGCCGTCTGGAGGGCCGTCGGCCCTGCCATCCAGGCCAGGAGCGCAATACGACATGTCTTGCAGGATGCCGTAATCAACCTTCAAAGCGGCAATGGCACTCATCGACATGACGGAACCCGTGTTATCTGCCCTATGGTGGCTTGCCATGGAAGACCGTGAAGTGCAAGGAGATCCTCTCTTTTTCTCCATCTTGCTCTCTCTTCGAAACAAGTTGGGATTTTTAGCATAAAGAAGCGTAAAGGAGAAGGATTCCACCAAGACCCTGTTTAAATAAGCAACGAGATGCTAGTGTGCGGAAAATCCAAACGACGCTATTACTTGAGAGCAGGACCACACGTCCACTCGGCAAGGATGCCACATTTCCCCAAACGGTAGCCAATCATGGCCCCTAGCTGTGATGGCGATTGAGATCGCCGCAGCCGTCTGACAACATCTCATCTATCACACCTGCATTTAATACAGGGATCCAAACTGCCAAACAGCGACTAAGAAATAAAAAAAAAACCCATTCAAGCATAAATAAGCGGCACGGCCAAGTAAGCAGCATATTATATTCCACTAATGAATTCACTTTATAGCAGGAGGTGGTTAACGGCAACAAAGTACATTCAACTACTACTGCTGGACCCCCGAAGAATCCGGAGCAACAAAATCTCTCAGGTGGGCACAGTCCTGGACCTTGGAGTTTCGACACCTCTTTTTCTCTTCTTCCTCCTCCTTCGTTGACGCACCTTCAGCATGGGCGACGGTGACGGTAGCACCCGGCGACAGCGACGGTGACGAACGGCGGCCCATGCAGCCGTTGGCGACTCCTCTCTCTCTCCTTCGGCTATAAACTCCACCCGTGCCTCATTCAATCATTTCTCTCGATTCAACTGATTACTCTTAAAATCAATGTATGCAACCCCAAAATCAGTATCCACAAGAAGAATGGAAGAATTTACTTACCTCGATTTCACTGATTTTCTCCGACAATGGCTGTGAATGGACGGCAGTGCATTTAGCTTTGATTCGAGATTTCTCTCTCTACTCACATCTATGCGTAAAATGGAAGGTAGCATCACAAAGAGGGTTTTGCCGACTTCCATGATCGGCTCGGCACCTCCGACAATGGCGGCAGCCACACCGATTTCCTCTCTCTCCTCTTTTCCCTTCTCCTTCCCTCCCTCTTTTCTCTCTCCCTGATCCCTG
>JAODPA010059779.1:0-34566 GCA_025585075.1 Nepenthes mirabilis
CCTTCAAATGATCCACATGAGTTTCTGCCTGATAAATAGGAGTAAAGATCGATGAATTTACTTTATATTTTTGGAAATATTTTTACAAACCTATACTTTTGGATAGTATGTACCATATTTTATTGTTATATTCTAATTTGATTTCAATTGGGGTCTGCAGTAAAAAATGATGTAGAGTTTTGTATGGTTTTGATGCCTAGGACAACACTGTATAGTTCAGTATCAATTATTATTTAAATATATATGGCAATTGATGTATATAAGAAATAATGTATTTCGATAAATGATTTTAGTTTTGGATAGAAAAGTTTATGAATATTTATTACTATTACAAGTTGGTATAAGTTTAATTTTAGTAATGAACAGGCATTTTTTCTTAATAAACCTGACATTATATTATTCTGGGATGGTGATGGGTATAGGATCTATAAGCCCAAACAAGGAAGCCCAATTTAATTATGGGCCACTTGTGCTTATCGGACCAACAATAGTCAACGATGGCGCCACCCATATGTCCAAACGAGACATTATGCCTGGATGGCCCAATTCCCAAAATCCAGTCTAATGGTTGAGATGGTTATTTAAACAACAAATGGCAGACACTAATCATAACCGTTCTTGATAGGAACAACGGTTAACTGTCCGACCACACGATTGAAATCGTGTAACATTTAATTGTCCTCCACCAACTATAAATATTGATTCCCCCCGTCAAAAAGAGGACCGAGAAGGAAAAGGAGAAAAAGACATAAAATGATTAAGATTCCCTCTCTAAACAAAGACGCCTAGAGCTTAACTCCTCAAAATAAATTTAAATTAATTATATTTTACTTCTTTCCTCAAGTATGATTAAATTACTGACTTGAGCGTCAAAAGATATATTGGGGAGTGAGTTCCTCCAATCCTTTGATTGTTATTTGTGTTGCACAGGGTTTGATTTTGGAGACTCACAGAATTTGAAAAGTATAAACAATCGACCGACATCAACTCTCATCCATACAAAAATCAAATTCTCAGTATGTAATATTGGCGCCGTATGTAGAAAACGGTACTAAAAGCCTAAAAGAAAAAATTAATATATATTTATATATATAATGGTGCATTCTAAAGGGGAGATTATTACACTAATTAGGGATGCCACATTGGGTGACAATGACGCTCCCGCTATAAACATAATTGGTGATCATCCTGATCCTTATGTCAGAGAAAAAATGGACGAATGGTCGAAAGAAGTATCCTCTTTGGCCTCTCAAACTGCTACATCAAAAAGAAAGAAGAATAAGGGAAGAAAAGACCCGTCCAAACAGGAAGACAACCAAGATGACCATGGGACTAAAACGGCCTCTAATAAAGTCCCATCTCGATTTGAAGGTCATTTAAATCTCTAGGACCGAGAGGATAGTCCCGAGAGATGAAACCCTTGATATTCCCAAAATGATTGGGAATCTACATTTCATGGAGGTCCCTCTCATGGGAAATGTCCTCAAAAGATTTTGAATCGTCAAGATTCACGGTCCGCTAGAAGATCATCCGAGTCGAGTGATTTCCTCAATGAAAAAAGGATAATGGCTCCTCACATTGAGGAGCGAATTGGAAAAATTTGGGATCGTGTCTTCGGAGAAGACACAACTGGAAAGACGATCGACCAACAACGATCTCCATTTATCATGGAAATTCATACGCGATCCTTACCACATAAATTTAAGATGCCCGCTTTAGAGTCCTATGATGGAAACTCTAATCCCAGGAATCATCTTGATCATTTCTATACATTCCTTAGTTTTAGGGTCTGGATGAGGCAGCAATGTGTCTTTATTTCCCTCTAATCCTGAAAGGTGATGCTCGGGCTTTGTTTTATCATATTCAACCAAATTCAATTCGATCATTTTAGAATTTGACTGATGAATTTTTATCTCAATTTACCTCTAGTAGGAGAGAGGAAAAATAACCTTGGCATTTGGCCCGAGTAAAACAAAGGCTAAATGAAAACGTAAAGAAATTTTGGCACGATTTATATCCGAGGTCAGAAAAATCCCAAAATTCACTAAGGATGTGAAATTAAGTGCCTCCGTGTCTGTATTGAAACCCGGTGAATTCTTTATGCACATGGCTCATAAAAACCCTTAAATATATAGAGAGGCCAAGGGCATTACTCGTGCTTATATTGCAGCAGAGGAGGCCAATGATATAAAGAGGACGAAGGACCAACCCCACCAAAAATTAACTGAAGGAAAAAGGAAGAACGGGGATAGCATGGGTCCTTGACCAAGAAAGCAATAGAAGTCCAACTTGACACCAAAAAGAGGATTCAGGCTCCAAAATCTGACCCCCTTAAATGACTCTCGCACCAATATTTTAATGCAAATTCTGGGTAAAAATTTTTTCAAATGGCCAAAAGTATTAAAAAAACCTAGATGGTGGTGATCAATCAAAATATTGTCATTACCACCGGTGTGGAGGGCATAGCACCTAGGATTGAAGGACACTGCAGAAGGAGATCAAAGAATTGATCTGAAAGGGACATCTTAATCGATTTTCATAGAAACCCGAACTGGTTTTCAGAGCAACAGATGGAGATAAGACCGAACAGCCAAGAGGTCGAGTAGCAGCCGGCGTTGTGAGCATGGTTTCCACGCGACCCATTCGAGCAGATATTCAGGAAACTTCAAGAAAGGCCATAAGCCATAAAAAGCCAAGAATAGAGAATAAGGATGATATTATAGTTTTAGTAATGATGACTCAGTGTATGTAACATCCCCCACTTTGATCCTTTTGTTATAACTGCACTTGTTTCAAATGATGGTATAGATTATCAATCGAAACAAATATTTATTAATAATGAAGTTCTAAAAATTTACTTTATTTGGATGCATTCTTTAAATTAAGATTAAAGAAAGGTCAATTAAAGACGTCTAAAGGACCCTTGTATGGGTTGGACAATGAGCCTGTACCCATACAAGAAATAATTCAATTAAAAGTCACTTTGGGTATGCGTCCGAGGACGACTACCAAGATACTTTCCTTCTTGGTTGTAGATCTGCCATCGGACTACCATGCCATCATCAGACGGCCATGCTTAACCATATTTGGAGCCGTGACTTCTATTCCACATCTCAAAGTGAAATTCCCAACCCCATTTGGCTTCGGAGAAATCTTAGGCGATTAAATGACCGTATGAACTTGTTTTTTGTCACAAATCACTCAAACGCCAATAAGTCAGCAGGTCCATGACCTTGATCTCCGTGATGAAACCACATTACTCCAAGCCCAGTCTGGAGAATCAACAGATCAAATCTCATTAGATCCTAGTGATCCTGAAAAATAAATTTAAATTGAGAACTATTTGTTCGAACCATTCCGAAGTCAACTTATTGATTTTCTAAGATAAAATTTTGACGTCTTTGCCTGAAAACCTAGCGATATGACAGGTATATCGACCGAGGTAATGGTCCATCAGTTTGGGATGGACCCTGGCCACAAACCAGTCCTGCAAAAACGATAAAATTATTCGGTCAAAAAGTTAATTGCCATTCGGGAGGAAGTGAAGAAACTTTTGGACGCTGCATTTATCAAAGAGGTACAACAATCGGATTGGTTGTCTAATGTGGTCATAGTTAAGAAAAGTAATGGGAAATGGAGGATGTATGTCGACTTCACCGACGTCAATAAGGTATGTTCGAATGACAACTTTCCATTACTAAGAATTGATTTTCTTGTAGACTCCACTTCTGGACATGGATTACTCAATTTCATGGATGCATATTCTGGCTATAATCAAATCTGAATGAGTCCAGAGAACAAAGAACACACATCTTTCATGACCGATTAGGGAACATACTGTTATAAAGTTATACCCTTCGGCCTTAAGAATGCCGGTGTAACCTATTAACACTTTGTCAATAAGATGTTCAATGGTCAGATCAGACGGAATATGTAGGTATATGTGGATGACATGTTTGTAAAAAGCAAGATTCTGAACGACCATATTTATGACCTTACCGATGCCTTTAATATCTTAAGAGTACATTAGATGAAACTCAACCTGACTAAATCCACCTTTGGAGTGATCTCGAAAAAATTTTTAGGCTTTATCGTTTCACACCAAGGAATAGAAACTAATCCAGAAAGTGTATGCTTCCATTTTAAAAACTTCAAGTTAGTTGGAGTGGGCGGTCAACAATCAAGCAAGTGTATCCTTTCATTTTAAAACCCAGATTTTAAGAATATTTCTAAGGCTAGTATGCTTTCCTTTTTAAATCAAGATTTTAAGTTTACTTCTATTTTCAAGTCCCGACTTTAAGAAATTTGCAAGTGTTCTCTTCAGATTTAAATGCTTCACCATATAGTATATCAAACTTACCGTTTTAAATTACTATCTCTAATGTCTTGCTTGCTGTACAACTGGACTAAAAATATGATTTTGATTTCATGGTTGATTTATACTTTTTGTTTTCCGTTTTCTGCTCAACTTATGATTAAACCTAAATTGAAGAAGTAAATTGGCCTTAAGTCATAATAAAGAATTATTGACCGGAATGTGATTTATGGATTTGAAACCAACTTCATGTCTACTGAAAGTCTTTATACTTGACCGGACTAAGAAAAATAAATTTAAAATCGACTTTGTAATATGACGATTGAAAGTTTGTGCCTGCCCGGAAAGTGAACAAAAGAAGAAGTGGATCGACCCTATGACAAGATAAATAAGATCGGACTTTAGCATTGGGAGATAAAGTTCTCCGATATGCTTTAGAACATTATGGTGGTAATCAAGGATAACGAAAGGGAGCCGTCCTCAGGGCTTTGTACAAGGAGGAAATGAGAGCTATCCTCGGGGTTTTGTACAAGGAGGAAGTGAGAATCGTCCTCAGGGCTTTGTACAATGAGGCATTGCCGTGATTGTGAGGAGATGTGCACAATCTATCCTCGATTATTGCCCCCTCCGCTAGCTATGTCCTTTACCGATAAAAATAAAAGAGAAGAGAAATTTTTATAATATGACTGACTCTATTTTCTATTCCAATTTTAAGAATTTGACTGCTCCGGCCTTACTGACCTCTTTGCATTATGTATTTGTCATGATCCGGTTAACTGTTGTTTTATAATATTCATGCTGCATATATATCTATATCCGTATTACAGCATAAACACTTTACGGAAGATTTGCATGTACCTTGTTGAGCTCCTACTCACTATTTTCTATTTTTTTCCCCTACAGATGAAACTATAGAGCTCGTGCCTAAAGAGATGGAGTGACTACAGCTCCGTCTAAATGATTCTAAGGATTGGGAAGCATATTTTGGAGTTACCCAGAAGAAACAGTTTTTTTGTAATGATCTGGTCGAAATATATACATTTTTGTAATTGGACTTTTATGATTATGTATGCAAAAGAATGAGTTTTATGGGTATGAATGTAAATATTTTGGCAGGTTAATGACTTCTATTACATATTTTATGGATATCGTATATGGGTCCTAGATGGCATCTGTGATCCTCTAATCGGTAGGAATGACTAGCCCGAACCAGATCACAAACATTTTGGTGTCAGTCCCGAGAGGTCGCCGGCGGAATGCAAAAAAAAAAAATTCGTTCCGTCACAGTCGGTATCAGAGAGGTGAGATGCCTTAGGAATTACTCGATCGAAAGAATGGAAGCATATGTTTAAATCTTCGTACTGAATTTCCGTAAGAAATAGGCCAGGGTAATTTAGGCAACTAGAGTCCTAAGGAAGCTTGAAACCCAGCCTAAATTCAATTTTAATGAGCTAATGGATACTTTTTAGGATTATAATATCGTGCCTATTTTGATTTTAGAATGGCTAGTAGAAAAGGAAGAAATAATGGCTACAATACACCACATTATCGGGAGGATGGCTATATAGATTTATTAGAAAGAATAACCAATGTAGTGGAGTTTGTCGAGCACAGGCATATGGCTCTAATCCCTGCAATCGACCCAGCTCCGACCATCCTAGCTCCAACCACGTATGATTGGTTCATAGCGGAGAGAGCATCGGACTTTTTGAGAAAACCCGATTCGGTAGGAGCTGATATATGGCTAAAGAGGAAAAGAAAATATTTGCAGTAATTGGGTGTACGGATCAGGAGAAGGTTACTTTCACCGTGTATAAGTTGGAGGGCGAAGCGGATAGTTGGTGGGGCATGAGAAAGAGAGTGCTAGGAGTGCCCGACGAGATGATCACTTGGGATATGTTCGAGGAAGCTTTTCTGAGAAAATACTTTCCATCCAAACTCTGGGATCAAAAGGAGATGGAGTTCATGAGATTAAGGCAAGGGAGTATGTCGGTGACTGAGTATAATACTAAATTTACTGAGCTATCCTGATTCTCGCATTATTATATAGAAGACGAATTAAGAAAGGTGAAGAAGTTTCAGCAAGGATTACAGGATGATATTCGAAAATAACTGTCTACATTAAAGCTTGAGACGTATACCAATATATTGGATAGGGCAATCATTTACGAAAAAGAGGTGGAGATAGAGAAATTCTACGAGAAAAGGGTAGCTAGCCTGGCAGGCGTTAGTGGCGGACCTGCAGGGGGATCTTCTGGATCGTCCAAGAAGACAAGGATGACTGATAAAGGGAAGGGTGTTGTGTCGGCTCAGTTAATGGCTGATTCAAGGACGTCGGCTACGCACTGCACCACCTGTGGGAGGATGCATCCGGGGCAGGCATGCCTTTGGATAATAGGAGTTTGTTTCAAATGTGGATAGTAAGGACACCTGATCAAAGATTGCCCTAGATTAGAGGGAAAAAAGCCTACTATTCCGGCTAAGGCATTTGCAGTGACTATTCAGGAACCGAAGGTATTGTCAATGTTGTGGAATATACTATTTCTGTTTGTAGAGTCCCTGCCTCTATCTTATTTGACACAGGATCTACTCACTCTTTTATTTCTCTACGATTTGCGTGCCTTATTGCCACTATCCATTATATATTGGATTATGAATTTTCTGTGTGTATCCCTACTGGATTTCCTGTAATTACTGATGTTGTATATCCTAGATACGTAGTGGAAGTAGATGGGCAATGTTTAATTATGGATTTGGTGTTACTAAACTTAGAAGGTTTTGACGTAATTCTGGGGATGGATTGGTTCGCTAAAAACTATGCCACCATTGATTGCTTTATTAAGAGGGTTTATTTTAATATCCCTAGGATAGAAACCTTTTTCTTCCAAGGAATTGGGAAGAATGAGATGTCGGTGTTAATCTTGACCTTACATGCCAAACATCTGGTGAGAAGCAGATGTAAAACTTACTTGGCTTATACTTGCACCACTGGAAGTCATAAGGTGCTGGTTAAGGACATTTTTGTCGTCTGCGATTTTGAGGATGTATTTCCTGAGGAGTTACCTGGATTGTCTCCGCAACGGGAGATTGAGTTTGAGATCTCTATCATTTTCGGCGTCAGTCCAATTTCTAAGGCCCCTTATAGAATGACCCATACTGAGTTAAAGGAGCTAAGATTACAATTATAGGAGCTGTTAGATAAGGGTTTTATCAGGCCGAGTATGTTTCTTTGGGGAGCACCAATGTTATTCGTAAGGAAGAAAGACGGATCATTACGACTTTGCGTTGATTATCATGAATTAAATAAAATCATAATAAAAAAATAAATATCCTCTGCCGCGTATTGATGACTTATTTAATCAGTTGTAAGAATCTCGGGTGTTCTCAAAGATTAATTTAAGGTCCAATTATCATCAGTTGAGGATTAAGCCGAAGGATGTGGTAAAAACTACTTTCTGGACAAGATACAACCACTATGAATTCCTTGTTATGTCCTTTGGGCTTACAAATGCCCGTGCTGCCTTTATGGATCTGATGAATAGAGTGTTCAAGCAGTACCTTAAAAAATTTATGGTGATTTTCATTGACGATATTTCAATCTATTCAAAAAATTATGAGGAATATGAAACTCATCTAATGATAGTTCTTTAAGTGTTACGTGAGAAAAAGTTGTATGCTAAGTTGGGAAAGTGTAAATTCTAGCTAGAAAAGGTGATGTTCTTGGGACATGTAATTTTTGATGGTGGTATTTCTGTTGATCCAAAGAAAGTAGAGGCTGTTACTAATTGGAGTAGGTCGACTTTTGTAACTGAGTTTAGAAGCTTTCCGGGCATGACGGGCTACCATTGGCAATTTGTGAAAAACTTTTCACAGATTTCTATACCTCTGACTTGATTATTGAAGAAGGAAGTTAAATTCGAATGGACTGAGGAGTGTGATCAGAGCTTTCAGGAGCTAAAGGATCGCTTGACTACTGCTGTAGTATTGGTAATTCCAGAAGGATCAAGAAGCTATGAGGTGTGTTGTGATGCCTCTAAGGCAGACTTGGGATGTGTATTGATGTAGCATGGTAGAGTGGTAACTTACGGGTCTAGACAACTGAAGGTACAAGAAAAGAACTACCCTACCTATAATCTAGGGTTTGCTGTTGTGGTGTTTGCCTTGAAAATTTGGGGACATTACCTGTATGGTGAAAATTTTCTTGTGTATTTTGATCACAAAAGTTTGAAGTATTTATTTTTCCAAAAGGAGCTTAACATGAGGCAAAGGAGGTGGCTTAATTTTTTAAAGGACCACGACTATGAAATACAGTATAAGCCTGAAAAGGCCAATGTGGTTGCGGATACATTAAGTCGACGGTCAGGAATTGTGACTCGATTGCAAATCAAGCAAATGGAATTATTAGACTATCTGAAGCAATGTGATGTCCGGCGATATACTAAAGGCAATAGGATGCTCCTGTCTTATCTTCAGATCTAGCCTGAGATTATTAGTGAAGTTAGAGAAAAATAGGTTAATGATCCGTTCCTTGTAAAATTACAAGTGACTTGAGTAAGGAGTCCCGAGCTGAATTCAGTATCTGAACGGACGGAGTATTGAGGTTTAGAGATCAATTATATGTGCCAAATGATAAGAAATTAAAAGAAAAGATTCTAAAGGAAGCCCATCGGTCTAGATATACTATCCATCCTGGAATAAATAATATGTATCAAGACTTGAAGAAAACTTTTTAGTGGAGGAACATGAAGAGGAACATCATAACCTATGTGAAAAAGTGCCTCGTGTGCCAGCAATTGAAAGCAAAAAGAAGAAAACCTTCTGGGTTGTTACAGTCAATGCCGATCTCGAGTTAAAAATGGGAAGATATTGCTATGGAATTTGTATCGGGTCTGCCAAGGGCTCCTAGAAATCACAATGCCATTTGGATTATAGTTGACCGGTTGATAAAATCAACCCACTTCTTAGCAATTAGGACAACATATTTGCGCGATAAGTTGGCGCAACTATATGTGAACGAGATCGTGAAACTACATAGAATTCCTGCCTCCATTGTATCTGATAGGGATCCCTATTTTGTCTCAAGGTTTTGAAAAAGTTTGCATAAAGAATTGGAAACTGAATTAAAATTTAGTACTACTTATCACCCTCAGATGGATGGCCAGTCTAAGCGGACTATCCAGATTATTGATGATATGTTGAGGGCTTCTGTATTAGAAATGAAAGGTACTTGGAATACTTATCTGACACTGACAGAATTTGCTTATAATAACAGTTATCAGGTTAGTATCGGCATGGTGTCTTTTGAGACTCTATATGGAAGAAAATGTATGTCATCGATTCACTGGGAAGAAATCAAAAATAGAAGGATTTTGGATCGTAAAGGAAACGACTGAGAAAATAAAACTGATTCATAATAATTTGAGGATCGCTCAAAGTAGATAGAAAAGTTATGCGGATAAAAGAATGACATAATTAAAATTGGAGATAAGAGATTTTATTTTTCTGAAAGTCTCACCATCCAAGGGTACATTGTCGTTTGGAGTGAAGGGTAAACTCAAGCCACGATTTATTGGCCCTTTTGAGATTCTAGAAAAGATCGGAGAAGTAACTTACAGATTAGCACTACAACCAAGTCTGACCGAAGTACACGGCGTGTTCCATGTATCCATGCTCTGGAAGTATGTTTATGATCCTACACACATAATTAAATTCGAACCCTCGAAAATCAATAAGAATTTATCCTACGTCGAGGAGCCACTGTAAATTCTTAACCGGAAAGAGTAAAGGCTGCGAGCAAGGACGGTTCCTCTAGTGAAGGTACTCTGGGGAAATCACTCACTTGAAGAAACTACCTGGGAACGAGAAGAAGAAATTTGGAGCAAGTATCCCCACTTATTTGATTGAGGTATGTGGCTTTATTTAAATTTTGGGGATAAAATTTCTTTAAATAAGGGAGAATTGTGAAATTCCGAAATCAAAGAAGCTTAAAATCAAAGTAAAATATTGCTACTTAAAAATCGGAGTGTTTTGATTTCAACTTAAACCGGAGTAGCCTTATACCACCGGAAGACTGGAATTAATGGTGATCAAAATGTTGACCGGCGTCAAAATGTTGACCGGTGTCATGATAGTGACCAGCGTCAAAATGTTGACCAACGTCAATATATTGACCATCGTCAAAATGTTGGCCAATGTTAAGACGTTGACCGACGTCAAGATGTTGACCGAAAAGTTGACTGAAGGGTTGACCGATTTTTAGAAATATTGACCAACCTTGAATAAGAGAAAAGAAAGGTTGGCCGGCTTTGAGTAAAAGTTGGCCGAGTTAGAGTAAGAAGTGTTGACTGAAAAAGTTGACCAATAGAAAGGTTGACCAACTTTGAAGAAAATGTTGACCGACTAGAATTGACTACCGAATTCAGAAGACAATGGCTAACTTTATTGTTAAATCCCAACTAGATCCCAACCTAATCAGAGCAAGTGAACTACTCCGTTGATCTTCTAGATGAAAGTGTAAAATAGGTAACTTACCCCACTCACTCCCACCTAACCCTTGAAAGGAAGTACCAAGTAAGTGACCCTCCCCACTTACTCCACCTAATCCCTCTTCTTTATATATTGAGCTTCAATTGAGGGACGGGTGTGGAATTCCTGGCAATGAAGGAGGGTAATGAGTGAAGAATGAGAAAAGCTTCAAGTTAGTTGGAGTGGGCAGTCAATAGTCAGGTAAGTGTACCCTTCCATTTTAAAACCTAGATTTTAAGAATATTTCTAAGGCTAGTATGCTTTCCTTTTAAAATCCAAATTTTAAGTTTACTTCTGTTTTCAAGACCCGGCTTTAAAAAATTTACAAGTTTTCTCTTCAAATTTAAATGCTTTAGCACATAGTATATCAGACTTGCCGTCTTAAATTACTATCTCTGACGTCTTGCTTGCTGTACGATTGGACTAAAAATATAATTTTGATTTTATGGTTAATTCATACTTTTTACTTTCCGTTTTCTGGTCAACTTATGATTAAACCTGAATTGAAGAAGTAAATCAGTCTTGAGTCATAATAAAGAATTATTGACCGAAATGAGATTTATGGATTTGAAACCGGCTTACAACATAAACGTTTTATGGAAGATCTGCACGTACCTTGTTGAGCTCCAACTCACTATTTTCTATTTTTTTTCCCTCCAAATGAAACTATAAAGTTCGTGCATGATAAGATGGAGTGACTAGAGTTCCGTCTGAATGAATCTAAGGATTGGGAAGCATATTTTGGAGTTACCTAGAAGAAACAGTTTTATTGTAATGATCCGATCGAAATATATGCATTTTTGTAATTGAACTTTTACGATTATGTATGCAAAAGAATTAATTTTATGGGTATGAATGTAGACTCTTCGACAGGTTAATAGATTGGCTTCCATAACATATTTTATAGATATCGTGTATGGGTCCTAAATGGCATCTGTGATCCTATGATTGGTAGGCATGACCAGCCCGGGCGAAATCATCGACACCTTGGTGTCAATCCCGAGAGGTCGCTGGCGGAATGCAAAAAGAAAAATCTATTCCGTCACACTTTTAGTGGACTCCAAAATGCGAAACTGCTTTCCGAGAATTTAAGAAGTATTTGTCTCATTCACCACTGCTAACTTCTCCACAACAAGGTGAGAACTTATTTTTATATCTGGCTGTGTCTGAGATAGCCCTAAGTTCGGTCCTAATTCGTGATATGTCTTACGGTCAAAGACAAGTGTATTACGTCAGCAAAATTTTGACCAATATAGAAATATGTTACAATACGTTGAAAAGATAGCACTGGTACACAAAATAATTATTCTAATAGACCAACCTTTAAAAAAATTTTTACAAAGACTAGATGTGTCCAGACGGTTAGTCAAATGCGTAATTAAATTGGGAGAATTTGACTTAGAGTTTCGACCAAGGCTGTCTTTGAAAGGTCAGGCTCTCGCGGACTTTATTGTCAACGCAATAACCCCAATCCCGAACAACCCTTGAGGTCATCAAGAACAATCCTTAAGATATTCCAACCTAGACTCTTTACGTAGATGGTTCTTCTATGCAAGTTGGCTGTAGAGTCGAAGTGATATTAAGAACACCGACGGGTCGAAGATAAAATACTCAATGACCATCGAATTCCCAGTAAAGAATAACGTGGCCGAATATGAAATACTACTTGTTGGGTTAAAACTAGCCAAGGAGTGCTCGGTCACACATCTTAAAGTATATAGTGACTCAAAATTGGTTATTAATCAGATATGAGGAAACATTGATATGGTTAATCTCATACTTTCCCAATATCTCTCTAAAGTCCAAGATCTAATTACTTCATTCCATCACATTGAAATGATTGACATTCCAAGAGAAGAAAATAAGAAAGCAGATAGATTGGAAAAAGTTGCCGCAACTGGAGATCTAGAGCAGTATGCACAAGAATTGCGTGAGATTCTGGAAGTACCAAGTATAAATGACACGCACCAGAAAATTATGCAAGTAACCAATTTCAAAAATTGGATGACACCATATATAAAATAACTGTTCAACAGCGTATTACTGGAAAACTCGGATGAGGCCAAATGATTGAAAAAGATGGTGCGATAGTATACTATGATGGACGAAAAATTATACCGCTAGGGTAGTCGATTCCATACTTACGGTGTCTCTCTCTAGAAGTGGCCGAGTATGCCGTTGGTGAAGTACACCTTGGTATCTATAGATCCCACATCGGTGAAAAAAACCTGACCTTTAAACTGATGAGGTAAGGATATTATTGGTCCACCATGAAGTACGAGGCAATGGATTTCGTCTGAAAAAAGTGAAAATTGCCAAATATATAGGAATCTTACCCATCAGCCACACACGAAACTTCGAACGTTACGGTCACCATGGCCATTTGCACAATGGGGGATTGATATCCTTAAACCACTCACAGTGGCATCTGGAAAGAGGAAATTCATCATAATTGGAATTGATTACTTCACAAAATGGGTCGAGGCCGTCCCATTAGTAAAAATAATCAACCAAAATGTAATAGAGTTTGTCCGATAAAATATTATTTGCAGATTCGGTATACCCGAAATCATTGTGATCAATAATGGAACCCAATTCACAAGCAAACATTTTACGAAATATTGTGCCAGTTTAAAGATAAAATTGACCCATATTTCGGTCGCTTAACCACAATGCAACGAACAAGTGAAAATTACTAATCGTACAATACTACATGGTCTCAAAACGAAACTTGAAAATGCTGGGGGCTCATGGGTGAATGAACTTCCTTCTATCCTTTGGTTGTATAGGACGACACCCAGGGAACCAACTCATGAAACTCTATTTAGTTTATATTATGGGACCGAGGTAGTAATCCCAGTGGAAATCGGATTACCTAGCTTTGGATCGAAACCCTTGATTCACATCATAATTCACAAAGACTTCAGGAAAATCTTGACTTGTTCTAGGAAATTCGAGACAAGGTATAGTTAAGGATGGCGGCGTACCACCAAAGAATTGTAAGATACTATAACAAAATAGTGAAGGCAAGACAGTTGGATGTGGGAAACCTGGTCTTAAGGAGTATTGAAGGCACGGGCAAGAATACCGATCAAAATAAACTCTCACAGAATTGGAAAGGTCAATTCATAGTCTTGGCCATCTTTAAGAATAGGGCGTATAAATTACGTGCCCAAAATGACAAATTGGTCTCTAGAACTTGAAATGCCTATCATTTTAAAAAATATTATCAATAATTCATGTACTATCAAGTAAGGTTTGCATCACATTAAATGTTTGTACTTATATGAATATTATACAATAAAATTTCAATTTCTTGTATTTTATTTATCTGATTTTATGCGTACTTGTTCATTCATATTATTGTATAACCTAGGCTACCTTTAAGTCAGATGATACTAATTCTTCTGTACCGATAACTAAATTAATTAGTCTAGAAAACTCAACCATAAGTCTAAGCGACTTATATGAAGCCGTTACTTAAACTTGATCATGTCATCAAGCAATCTAAGTAAGACCGAGGACTAAAAACTTGGGGGGCTTCCTCAGAAGCATGTATGTCGAGACCCCTACAGTAGCATCATTAGCCAAATATGGTTCTAAAAAACTTGAAGTTAAGTATGACTTAAATGTCCAACTTAACTTAAGTGACTGAATATTAAAACTGTTCGGTTGGAAAATAGAGAGAGAGAGAGAAATTAAAATGAAATTTGATATTTTATTGACTGTTTGAAAATGTACAAGTAAAAAATTATGGACGATATCTAGAGGTTTTTGTTAATGGTTCCCAGGATTCTACATTTTCTCTGGGAAGGTATTGAACTTCAGATCTCCTAGTGGCACTAACGTTCTTTGGATGAAAAATAAAAATGGGAACATTAGGTACTACTATTTGAACAATCTCCCTGCATAAGTTAATCCCTTCCTAGTAACTGCGCCCAAACATCTTCTGAAGGTCTTTAAGACGAACTGAAGAATAGAGTTCACTATCAATCTTGGAATATTTTTCTCTAAGAACATTGTGACTCTGCTTTAATTCAACTAGTTCGTGTTCAAATTCAGACACACATTCCTCAATCTTCAGAAGATGCTCCTCAACCTTCAGAAGTTTTTCTCTTTCCACATAATCACTAGCAAACTCCTTTAAAAAATTAGCAGCGCGGCTTATTATTTTCTGGAACTATAAAAGATACAATACAAGTTAGAATACGAAAGAAAAGATATGGAAAGTTTGAGGAAGTTACAAACAATTACCTCAGAAATAGAAACTTTTCTGTGAGGTACCTCGTCCATAATTATAACAAGTTCATCTTGAACCTCGACATCCAAATTCATCAGACGGACAACTTCCATCGCTTCATGGACTTCTTCCTCATGGACAGCTTCCACTTCTGTCTCAGTACCAACTTGGTCCGCGGTCTTAAATTGGACTTCAGACAATGGGGGCTCAAGAGATTGAACCACCTCAGCCGCGGTATTTTCTGGAAACCCATATGCCAACATCTCCATTGCCCCCTTCGAGTGAATCTCACTCATCCAAGAAGTCCCCTCAGCAAAACTAGTACTAATCTCATGAAGAGACTCTTTAGGCAAAGACGGTAGAATAGATGGCATTCCATAGGAAGCAAGATGCAGAGCAGAAAGAGGAGTGACCTCGGTCACTTCCTCTAGGGTGGCTACCACATGCTCACGCTCTTTAATCAGTCTGGCTATCACAGGAGTTTGAACCAAGGAAGATGTGGAAGTTTGTTCCCTGATAATTCATTTTTTCTTCATTATGATATTTATAGTGGTCTCATCCTCAGAACTGGATTCAACAGAGACCTCTTTATTGCCAGTCAAAATAATCGGTGAATTCCTTATTTCAATTCCTTTTGAGGTCCTCTCTTCCTTGAACGTTTTGTTTTTTTCCTCGGGCTTTTTCTTCTTGAACTTGCCCGAGGACTCCTTTATTCTCCACTCATTGGCTTTTCTTTTATGCCTTCTTTTAAGAAGGACCTTGGCAGCTTGAGCCTCAGACTCTTTGATCTTGGGCTCCCACTTGGCCAGTGCAAGTGATTCAGAAATGAGCAATCGGTTCTTTCTGTTCTTATTAAAAGTAGAGGGCTTCTCTCGGATGAGATCCACCAATTCTTGGGTAGCCTCTTTCTCATGACCAAGGATGTCTGTCTGCATTACAGTAGAGACACAACCCCATTCCAAACATATCTCCCACTTAGAGGGAGTGGCCAAGAAAAAGTACCGATCCGTCCACCTCTTTGTGGAGTCAGGATTTTCTCCACCAAACCCATACTCCGGACGAAGACTCACGGTTATCCAATCTGAACCATGAGTAAAACGAAATAAAACTTTAACGGCAGTGGCATTAAAATCCACTCCGTGAATCCTGACAAAAATATACAAAGAAATAAGATACCAAACTCCGTTCGGTTGAAGCCTAGCAATCGAAATTTGAAGTTCTACAATTATTTTACAAAACTTGGGAGTTAACGGAAATCGAAGACCCCCCTTGAGATGCGTCTCGTATACCGTAATAAACCCTGGAGGTGGATAGGTGGCTCGTCCGTTTCCTCCATGCATGATATACGATAAAGAACGTGGAATTTTATACTTGGCTCAGTAATATTCTATGTCATCTGGAGTTAAGATTGATTGAATATCGGCAATACCATGCACCATTGAGAATGATTGATTAACATTGGGTATTGAAGAGATCTTTAATGAAGGAAATCAATGACAAGAAAGCATAAAGAGTATTTTTGGTTCTTGAAAACGGATTTATAGTGGGAAAGAGGATTCCAAACAACGTCATTTAAAATTCAAAAGACGCGCCTCATAATGGCCCAGACACGTGTCGGATACTCGATCGTTTGCCAGATGTCAAGTCTCCCAACGTCAGTAATCATGGATTGTACATTTCCAATAAAATTGAAACGACGTGCATTTAATGCAACAATACAGACCGTCAGATATTAAAGGGACTTCAGACTCGGACATTTTTGTTCTACATTCCAGAAGGCAAAACTTTTAACCTCCTGACATGGGACTCTAGTGATGGGTATGGGATCTACAGGCCCAAACAAGGAAGCCCAATTTAATTATGGGCTGCCTGTGCTTATCAGACCAACAGTACTCAATGATGGCACCACTCATATGTCTGAGCGAGACATTATGCTTGATGGCCCAATTCCCAAGATCAAGTCTAATGGTTAAGACGGCGGACACTAATCACGACCGTTCCTGATAGGAATAATGGTTAACTGTCTAACCACACGGTTAAAACTGTATGACATTTAACCACCCTCCACCAACTATAAATATCGATTCCCTCTCTCAAAAAGAGGACCAAGAAGGAAAAGGAGAAAAAGACATAAAACGCTTAAGATTCTCTCTCTAAAGAGAGACGCCTAGAGCGCAACTCCTCGAAATAAACTTAAATTAATTATATTTTACTTCTTTCCTCAAGTATGATTAAAACTAATTTAAATGTCGAAAGATATACTAGGGAGTGAATCTCGCCAATACTTTGATCGTTATTTGTATTGCACAGGGTTTGATTTTAGAGACTCACGGAATTTGGAAATTATAAACAATTGACCGACATCAACTCTCATCCATACAAAAATCAAATCCTCGATACGCAACATCATCAGTGCCACAGATGAGGTGGTAATCAAATTGGAACTTGTATATATTGTCGTCTTGTTTATGTACAGTCAATCAGAGTACTGACAAGAAAAACTCACGTTCAATTGATAAATTGAATTATTATTGTCAAAATTGGTATTAAAAGATAACCAAGTATGATTATGGTTAATGACAGATTTATAGACATGATCCATTATAGTTAGTATCCAAATTGGCTATCAAATATGGTCATCATAAAAAAGATCAACGAAAATTGGCGAATGTGTGTTGACTTCATTTATGTGAGTAAGGCATGTCCAAAAAATAATTTTTCGCTACCAAGAATTGACCTATTGGTGGACTTCATCTCTTGACACGAGTTGCTCAACTTTAAGGATGCTTATTCGAGTGACAATTAGATTCAGATGAGTGCAAAAGATGAAGAACACACTTCATTTATGATGGACTAGGGGAAATACTATCACAAGGTCATACCTTTGGTCTGAAGAATGCAAGAGTCACGTACCAACGGCTCATGAACAAATTGTTCAAAATCCATATCGGTCAGAATATAGAGTTACATGTGGATGACATACTTGTCAAAAGAAAAATAACCAACGACCATATTCACAACTTCAGAGAGGCTTTCAAAGTACTTCGCGCACATCAAATGAAATTGAATCAGACCAAGTGTACGTTTGAAGTATCTTCTGGAAAGGTTTTGGGCTTTATTGTCTCCCAGTGGAGAATCGAAGCAAATCCCGAGAAAATAAAAGCCATTATGAATATGAGCCCACCTCGAACCATGAAAGAAGTCTAAGGATTCACTGGGAGACTCATAACACTCTCCTAGTTCGTGACAAAATCAAAAGAAAAATATCTTTCCTTCTTTAAGTCCTTGAGAGGAATAAATTTGTGTTGCTTTTAGTGGACAGTGAATTGCTAAGCAACTTTCCAAGAATTGAAGGAGTACCTTGCCAACCCCCTTCTATTGATGTCACCATAAGAGGGCAAAGAGTTATACTTGTATCTTGCAATTTTAAACACAGTGCTGAATTCAATCTTGATAGATATTGAGACTCATTACCCACACACCGAAAGAACTATCCTAACGCTCATCAATTCCACCAGGAAGCTACGACCATATTTTCAGGTGTATAAGATTATTGTCCTAATAGACCAACCACTAAAAAGGATCCTATAGAGGCTCAACACATCCGAATGACTAGTCAAATGAGCCATCGAGTTAGGTGAGTTTGACATGGAGTTCCGACTATGACCAACCATAAAAGGCCAGACCCTTGTGGATTTCATAGGCAAAATGACAACCCCAATTCTAGACATTCTCTATTCAAACAATGATGCCTGCCAACAAGAAGAAACTCCAATTTGGATGTTACATGTGGATAGATCATCAACTCAATTAGGAAGTGGAGCAGGTGTAGCCTTATGGACTCTGGACGAGTCGAAGATGAAATACTGGATGACCCTTAAATTCTCAACCACCAACAATGTCGCCTAGTATGAGGTATTATTGGCTAGACATAAGCTAACACAAGAATACTTGACAAAGAATCTGATCGTCTACAATGATTCGGAGCTCATCATCAACCAAGTCCTTGGGAATTTTGAGGTGTCTATCCCTTTGCTTGCAAGATACCTCACTGGAGCGAAAGGACTGATCAAGATATTTGACAAAATCGAGATAGTCCACATCCTGAGAGAGGACAATTAAAAGACAGATCAGCTAGTGAGAACGGCGGCAACTGGTAATCCTGAGCAATACGCCTGAGACATATGAGAAATTCTTGCCTCCCCTTGCGTAGAGGAGCCAGAGTACAAGGTGCTACAAATCTCGAACAATGAAAATTGGATGACTCCCAACAGGAGGTACCTTACCAACGGCCTTCTTTTAAAAAATCTAGAAGAAGCCAAGCGCATAAAAAGAACAGTAGAATGGTACGCCATCATGGATGTGAAACTGTACCGATAAGGGTACTCAACCCTGGACATATGGTGTCTCATGCAAGAAGAAACTAATTATGTGTCGAGTGAAGTGCACTTCGGTATTCATGGATCACACATTAGAAGTAAGAATTTGGCATTCAAAGTCATGCGTCAAAGCAACTACTGGCTGACAATGAAACGGGATGCTGTGGAATTCATAAAGAAATGCAAAAATTACCACGTCCACGGCAATGTCTTCACCAACCACACACGAAACTGTAGGCCTTACAGTCACCGTGGCCGTTCGTATAGCGAGGGCTCAGCATACTCGGCCCACTATCCATTGCTTTTGGGCATTGGAAATTCATCGTAGTCGGCATTGACTATCATAAAATAGATAGAAGCCTCCCCGCTGTCATGGATAACCAAACAGAACGCAACAAAATTCGTTTGGCAGAGTATCGCATACAAATTTGAGATTCCCGGGGTCATAATGACCAATAACGGAACTTAATTCACTAGCAAACGCTTCACTAATTATTGTGTGAGCTTAGGAATAAGGCTCATTCACACTTTCATCACTTACCCGCAAGTAAATAGGTAAGTGGAAGTAATGAACCCAATGCTACTATATGAGTTAAAAACAATGCTAGAAGATGCAGGGGGCTCTTAGGCGGGCAAACTACCATCTGTTCTGTGGTCATACAGGATGGTGCCGAGGGAACCTACATATGAGACACCCATCAACTTATGTTATAGGATTAAAGCGGACATCCCGATAGAGATCGGACTGCTAAGCTTCCGAATCAAGAACTTTAACCCATTACAAAATTTCCAACAATTCAGAGTATCTTAACTTCCTTGAAGAAGCTCAAGACATTGTAAGGCGACGCACTGTGGCTTATCAATAACAGATCGCTTGGTATTACAATAAGAATGTGAAAGCACGTCAGTTTGAAATGGAAGACTTGATTCTATGGAGTATAGAGACAATGGGTAATAACACCAATAGGAACAAACTCTTCAAAAATTGCGAGGGGCCATTCCTTGTCTCAACGATTCTTTGGAGCGATGCGTATAAGTTATGCATCCAGAATGACAAATTGGTCTCGAGAACCTAGAACGTCATCCACCTGAAAAAAGATTACCAACGATTCTAATCGAGCCGCCCAAATGAGGTTGAACCCTAAACCTCGGTCCAACAACCGAGTAACTTAACAAGGTTAAGTACAATAGCCCAGGGAGCCTGTGGACTAAAGTTAGACTTGTCCAAAAAAGAGGCTACAAAAACCTTATAGGGCTTTACCAGCATGCGTGCGACGACATTTACTAGAGGGAGAGGGCACCATCAGTCAACAACAGTCAGTGGATTAGGACTAAGCGTACAAAAGTGATGACGTCTACTAACAGGACTGAGCACTAATATTCCATGCGGACAATGGTTTAGATTTTGTCAGAACCCGATGATAGCGCCACCCATACCCAGTCAGCCTAAATGAGACTCACCAACAAACGTGCTACAACGTCCTCCCATTGGAAAGAGTACCACCTAAGAAAGTCGAAGAGCTACGACTTCCTCTTACAGGAACAAGCACAACCAGACCAACACGTCGAAACAAAGCCCAACGATGATGGCAATAACGCTTAGCTGGCAAATAAAGAAATGCTAAATAAAATAACTCAGAATAAACAAAGGAACATTGGCACTGATGATCTAACTGATTTACTAAATAGTCAAAATGCACATCAAGGAGCATCAGTTTACCTCAAGGATATAAAAACTACCTAAATCTATGACTCAAAAAGACGACTATCCTAAGACTAGAACGGGTCCCTTCTCCCCTCGGGAAATCCACAAAGTCAAATTAACATCGGGCACCGATGTTCCTTAGATCAAATAAACCAACAGGAAAGTCCAGAGTCACCAAGGATGCAATCCGTTTGTAGAGGTGAATACCGTCCCAAAACCTGTCGTTCAAAACACAGCCAACTTCCTTTGAACTAAATAAGGACCTCGACTCTCCCTCAAGCCGAGCACACTCGCCTTGGGATTTGATCTAGAGATCGATTGCATTGGTGACCTTGACTCTCCCTCAAACCTGCAATCAGCAAGTTGCAGCTCATCCTCCCAAAGTCATTCTCAAGCGAGGCGATTTGATCTAGAGATCGAGATTTCTCTTCTGTAAGCTCTTGGGATCTTGCCTTAGATTCGAGCTGTAATACCCGGATCCCCTTTTAATTTATTTTTGATATTTTTATTATTTTGAGTTAATTAGATATATTAGATTAATGGTATTTTATAAAATTTTGAAAGAAATTTGGTTCACAAATCGGTGCTTAAAGTGCGCTCAAGTGGTGTCTAAGCACCAATTCTAGTGGACTTGGGCCCAAGGCCGCCCTCAAACACGGGAACCTATGGCCTAGCGCTCAAGACTTTTCTGAACCAGTGCTCAAGTGTTGTTTCTAATACATAAGGCATGACGGTATGGGTTTTGGCCATTTATGCAGCAAATCAAAGAAGGAGAGAGAGGAAAAGGGGGAGGAGAGAAGAAGAGAGATCAAGTAGATCGGAATATTTTTTTTGTCAAATTTATTTGGTGTAAGGTCAAGATAAATATCTATAAATCCTATTCTTGATCTGTTTCAGTGTCTAATGTATTTTGCTCCTATTTTGGAGGTTTAAAGTTTGTGTATTGAGTTTTACTTAACCCATTTATTTTCCTCTGTGCATGCATGTATTTTACTGATTGTTTGGGGGTTTTGTTCTAGATTTCTGTATATTTGAGAGTTTTGTCATTTTTATAAATAAATAAATAAATATTTGGTATTAAATATTATTAAATTAGTATATTTGTATGAAAATGGGTATATAACTTGCATGAAAATTTCATCTACAGCCACTCAAAACCCATTGTCAAACAAATCCTTGAAAATTTTGAGGTCTCTAACCCGTTGTTCGTGAAGTACCTCTCTAGAGAGAAAGACCTGATTCAAGCATTCGACAAGGTTGAGGTAGCCCACATCCCGAGGGAGGACAATTGGAAGGCCGATCAATTGATAAAAGTAGCAGCAATTGGTATTTCCAAGCAATATGCCTAAGATATGCAAGAAGTTCTTGCCTCCTTGAGCATAGGGAAGCCAAAGCGAGAGGTGTTACAGATCTTAAACGATAAACATTAGATGACTCTATACAGAAGGTACCTCACAGATGACCTTTTATTGGAAAATTCACAGGAAACTAAATGCATAAAAAGGACAGCAATATGGTACACCATCATGGATGGAAAGCTGCACCAACGAGGATACTCCACCCCTTATGTGCAATGTCTCACACCAAAAGAAATTGACTACGCGTTGAGCAAGATACACCTCAAAATCTGTGAGTTGCACATCAGAGGCAAGAACTTGGCATTCAAAGTCTTGTGATAAGGCTACTATTGGCTAACGATGAAGCAAGACACCATTGAGTTTGTGAAGAAATACGACAAATGCCAAGTCCACGACACAATTCCTCATCAAATGCACAAGGAATTACATGCCCTGCAATCACCATGGCCATTCTCACAGTGGGGACTCGACATACTTGGCACATTACCCATTGCTCCTGGTAAGAGGAAGCTTATCATAATCAGTATCAACTATTTGACGAAATGGGTTGAAGCCATCTCACTAACATGGATTACTAAGTAGAATGCCACCGAGTTCATTTAGTAGAGTATCATATGCAGATTTAGGATTTCTGAAATCATAGTTATTGACAACAAAACCTAATTCATCGAAAAACTCTTTACCAAGTACTACACAAGTGTGGAAATAAAATTAGTTCATATTTCCATCGCCTATCCACAAGCGAATGGGCAAGTGGAAGTAACTAATCAAATGCTATTACACAGTCTGAAGACTAAATTGGAAAATGCTGGGGGCTCTTGGACGGACGAGCTTCCTTTCGTATTGTGGTCGTATAGAAACATGTCAAGGGAACCTACACAACTCCCTTCAGTACATGCTATAAGACTGAAGTGGTAATCTTGATAGATATCAAACTGCCCAACCTAAGATATGAGAGTTTCAACCCACTCAACAACTCCCGACAACTCGGAGAATATCTTGACTTGCTCGAATAAGCCTAAGATGCAGCTAGGCTGTACACAGTGGTTTATTAGTAACGGATCACTCGATATTACAATAAAGGTGAAAACACAGCAATTTGAAATAGGGGACCTAATTCTACGGAGTATAGAGACAACGAGCAAGAATACCAATAGGAACAAACTCTCCCCAAATTGGAAGGGGCTACTCCTTGTCTCAATGATTCTCTAGAGCGATGCGTATAAACTACACACCTAGAGTGATAAACTGGTCCCGAGGATTTGAAACGCCATCCACTTAAAAAAATTGTCAATAATTCCTCACCAAATACAAGTTCAGCATACATCACGCAGGGTACTTGTACTATGTACCACGTTTTAACTAATAAAATAATTGTTTGTCTAATTTATTGTTCATTTGAATACTTGCATGCCATTACATAAAATTAAATGATCTAAACTGCCCCTAAATTAGGTGAACATCTTCACCTGCCGAAGAACAAGCTATGGCCTGGTTAAAAATCTCGATCCAGCTAACTGAGTAACCCAAATGAGGTTGAACCATAAAGCTCGGTCTAAACAACTGAGTGACCTATACAAGGTTGGACATGACGGCCTGAGGGGCTTGCGGACGAGCCCCTCAGGCTATCAAAGTAGCCATAAAAACCTTAAGGGATTTTATCAATATGCATGTAATGATATCCACCTAAAGGAGAGAGTATCATCAATCGACAACAGTCAGCAGATTAGGACTAGGCGTACAAAAGCCACGACGTCCGCAAAAAGGACAGAGCACAGATATTCCATGAGAATGATGACCTTGATTTTGCCAGAGCCTGACGATTACGACAACTAAACCCAATCGGCCCTGGTAAGGCTCACTAACAAACATGCTATGACGTCCCCCATAAGAAAGAGCACCCCTCAAGAAAGTTGGCACGCCATGACTTCCTCCCACGGGAACAAGCGCAACTGGACAAATGCGTCCTATCAAGCCTTACAACGATTGCTAAAATACTTAGTAAGCAAAAAGGCTTTCCTAGTGTTACGACTTCCTCTTGTAGAAATGAGTATAATCGAACCTATACGTCCAAACTAAGTCTGGAGACTATAGTAATAACGTTTAGCCAGCAAATGAAGAAATATTGAATAAAGACATTTGACATATGCACGGAAACATCAGCAATAATGATGAAAACAATTTAGTTGATTTATTAAAGGGTTAAAATGTACATCGAGGAGCATTCATCTACCTCAAAGATACAAAACACTACCTATACCTACAACTCGAATAGACGACTATCCTAAGGACAGGAGCCCCCCTGTGAGTGTGGCGAGGGCTCCCCTCCTCTCTCTGGGGAGTCAACCAATTCAAATCGACATCGAGTACTCGTGTTCCTCGAATCAAAGAAACCAACAAGAAAGTTTGGAGCCACCAGAGATGCGATCCGTTTGTAGAAGCAAATGCTATCTCAAAATCTGTTGTTTCCTATGCACCAACTTCCTCCGGATTGAACTAGATCCTCAGCTCTCCTTCAAGCCGAGCACACTTGCTTTGAAGGTCAGCGAGCTACTGCTCAGCCCCCTTAAGGCATATCCTTGAGCAAGGTGATCTGATTTAGAAATCGAGATTTCTCCTTTTGAGCTCTTGGGATCTCGCTTTGGACTTGGACAGCTTGTGGTCGAGTCTGGCAGCCCGCTCTTGACTCTATAGAGCCTTAGTCGCGACAGCATTCACTCAGCCCTCAATCTCTTCGAGCATAGCTAGATTGACAAACATTTGGGACAAGAGAGAGATCTCCGCGTCCCGCTGGTGCAAACAAGACTCCACTAGATGCAACATCTCTTGTGACTGCAAGCAAAAAGCAAGTGGTCAGACAAGGACAACGACAAATACAAAAATGAGAAGTCACACAGCTCGTGAAGCTCCTCCGATGACGAAGGGCTTGGGAGAGCCTCGAGCAAAGAAGTAGATGGAGTCCTCCAACCCAATAGAGGCACTTTGTGAAGGCATAGGGGCATCCTGGAACTTGAAAGTGAAAGGGAAGCAACCGACACCTCTGGGACAACAGACGTCGGAGCCTCCATGCGAGGCGCCTCATCAGCCACAGCCACCTCCGCATTATTCTCTATCGGAGTTCCGCCCACTCGATCATTGCTAGGATCCTCCTACACAAAAATAGTAGGAGGGTTGGGTGTAGGTTCTTTGGTTGACAAAGCGATAGCAACAGGGACTCCTTACTAGATCAAGGTTGGAGTGCTGATGGGCTTGCTAGCTCGCCAGTCTCGAGTTGATTTATTCTCAAAGCAAAATAAATAGATGGCTCATTGCCCTTAGTAGACCTAGTCAGCTCCTCAAAAACTTGGTGGACCAGAGGAGAAGGGATAGAGCTCGGCCTCCTAGATGACTCACTGGCATCACGCGCCCGCTTCATCATGACCCTATGGGAATCAGAGGAGGAAAAAGATAGAGCTGCCCAGCTGGCCACCCTCTCAGGAGAGTCCTGAGTGTACAACGTCCCTGGTTTCCTCTTGGGCTTGTGATGCGGTAGGGCAGTGACATCAACCCCTTCCATCCGAAACAAAAACTCAGCTCGTACGAGCACCCTTGCAAACAGCCAATAATCATTTTGGCAAAAGGAGTCTGAATGCTTTTCTACAAGCTTCGTCAGTGGCTTCGTCACGAATTCCTCCCAATCCAAGATATCTCCAGCATAGATGGTCTCTACTCTACCCCATTTGTTGGAAGGGGCTTAGTTGGAAGAGACCGGCAGATTAAAGAATCGGCCCTTTTAACCCTTTACTGAATCTGGATTCCCCCCACTGACTCGATACTACCTGTGGGAGGTGATCGAAATCCCTTCTAATTGAACCGAAATATTGCCTTCATGGTTAAGGCGTCTAGGGAATGCCCCTGGTGGCAGAAGAAGACACACAAGTAAACTAGGTCTCAAACAGCATTGGGGTGCAAGTGCACCACCAGAATGTCTAAAGATGCCAAAATCTCATACAGCTCCTACGCAAAGGGGATTCGAAGGCTTCCCTTTAGATAGACCTCACAAATGGCGATGAACCCTTAAGGCGAGGAGCAAGCCCTGCGATCATCGGCGGGCAACACATGTGAGAGAGCACTAAAGATATTGTATCGAACATACAAAGACTCAATATCATGAGAAGTAAGAACAAATGAGATCGTGTTGATACTCAGGGAAGCAAAAAAAAAAAAGCAAAAAAGGCGAACTAGGGTAGAGTGATTCAAATCAAGAAGAGAAGTGCGGAAAGTTGTGAAGGTTCACAAATTAAATAGCTAGCAACCTAACCCAGAAATGCAATCATTTGAGGATATTAAAGAGGCATGTCTCAATAATGACCGTGACACTTGTCCGCATCGTAGAGTGCCACAACGCGTCAGTTTGCTAGACCGGTTATGATGACTGACACGACACCTCCCTGTGTAATTCGCTGCTAGCTAACACCCCTAACGATCAGCACATTTGCAGCACGGCACAAGTAATGACGCCTTGACAGACATTTACCAAGACGACAAACTGGCAGCAAGTAACCTTGATGAGCTTGAGACAAGCTTGGCTGATTTACATTCTAGTTGTGCATATAGGACACATTATTATCAGTCGAATTGTTCGAAGATCTAATTGTCAATGATCCAAATTATCAGACTATCAAAAATCATGTAACAAAAAGGCGACATTCAAGTGCACCAACTACTCATATCATACAAGAATTTTGTAGCCAAACAATAAACACAACAAATAATGCTAGGAAATTTTCATTCATTAATTCTTGTTACAACATACAATGAGCTTGCAACAGCGGACGTGCAATTTAAAAGTAAATAAAAATACATGGAGTAGTGACCCAACTCGGGTCATCCAACCAACTTTAGAAGGGACAATTGTAAGAGTAAAGCTCATCCGCCAACATCGCAGTGTTGCCCGTAGGGATGCAATATTAGCGGATGCAGCAGAAGTGCCCTCTCCTACAAGAACAAGGCGCAAGTGCTTTTAAGTCTCGGCCCTGAAGTGAAAAGCCCCAACACTTAGCACATCCCACTTCGGGCAGCCGAGAGCAAAAAACAAAAATACAAAAGAAATCCTCCGTATTCCTAGAGCTGGAAGCAGCGCTACAGAAAGAACCACCCGGCGCCAAGAAAGAGGATAGAGAGCCACCACCCAAAACCAAGGATTTTGCTACAAAATAGTGGGTCTAAATTTGGGGTAGGCGTAAAAGAGGAAAACCAATATGGCTTCACACATAAAAAAAGGTAACCGAGATATGTTTCGGGTGCATCCTCGAATCTCGCATTTGAACATTGGAGAATAGTTTCCTTCAATCCTATCTCATGGTAGCATAGGTCCCTGTCAACTACAAACTCTTACACCGCTTGGCCTATGAAGATGATTCATAATGTAAGACATAGAGAGCCCCTCCATTTATAATCGAGAAAAGGATCAGCATGTTAGGGCTTCGCCACCGTCTTAGATAAACTGAGAGGGAAGGACAAGTTGTGATGACAACAATGCACAACAAACAGACAAGAATCACAAAATTAAAGAGATAAGACACAATCAATTTTACGTGAAAATTCTCTTCTCAATAAGAGGCAAAAAATCATGGGCGATGCATTTGAAAATCCCCACTATATAAATTCAATTATACAAACATCAAATACAAGAATATAAGACCTCGATGCCTTGTATTAAATGGACCCAAATAACAGTGAAGACAAGATGATACAACTTTTCCTCGCTTTTCCTTCTTTCTCTTCTTTTTTCTTACTGATGGCGCTCTCTAGCCTGATTTTACTAGTACTTTTTTCGCTCTCTGTCTCTCGCATTTTATAACCCTAAAACACATTTACCGTGCTTTTGTACAGTGAGCCTTTGGGTTTGACGTCCAGATGCTCTTCGACATCACTGCTTGGTCGTCCTTTAGTCTAGGAGCTCAGTCGGCCTTTAGCATCTCAACTAGGTCTTTTTCCGCGCACGTGAACCTTCGTCTCGGTGTGGAGCTCTTGTGTCCTTGTCCAAACCGTCAGACAATATATCAATTGGGTATGGGCCCTCATGGGAGTGACCCGTAACCCAACAAACGTTTCCTCATGACCATGTAGGGACAGTCATTGACATCCCGACAATACTGCGACTGGCTTCAAACTTCCTCTTCGGTAGCACCTTGATCATCATGTCCTATCCATTCTCCTCGATCCTGACCTTGTCAAGTGTCAACATCTCCAAGTCAACGATTTCTCACACCCAATGATATCTGACATCGATATGTTCCGATTTGGAGTGGAATGATGAGTTTCTACACAAGTGGATTACGCTTTAATTGTCACAAAACAACACATACCTCTCCTGCTTGAAGCCAAGCTTCTAGACAAACTTCTTCATTTATAGCATCTCCTTACTTGCCTCTATCACTACAATAAACTCTACCTTGGTGGTCAAGAGAGCAACGCACTTCTATAACTTTGATTGCTAAGAGAATGCTCCTCTCACAAACATGACTACATATCCCAATGTGGACTCCCAAGAGTCAATGTCGCTCACCATGTCTACGTCAGTACACTCAACTAGAAGTGACTTCCCAGCTCCAAAACACAACCACAATTTGGAAGTACCTTGGAGATATCTCAGTATTCACTTCACCGTGGACTAATACTCCTTTTTAGAATTCCACAAATACTGACTAACTGTGCAAACAGTATGAGCGATGTCCGGCCTTGTACACACCATAGCATACATTAGACTACCCACGGCCGAAGAGTAGGGTACACCTCTCATGCCTGCCTTTTCATCATCCAAGGAAGGATATTTTTAGTTGCTCAACTTAAAGTAACCAGCTAACGGGATGCTTACCAGTTTGGATTTCTCCATATTGAAACATTAGAGTACCCTCTCAATGTAGCCCTCCTAGGACATCCACAACTTCCTTACCTTACAGTCGAGAAATATTCTAACATAGTCAAGAAATTTGCTTTGTCGGCCTAAAGTCTTTAACGGTAAAGCCCTTCCTGAGCTGCTGCTTCAGCTCGGTGATTTGAGAGGTATCATGCCCAACAATCAGCATGTCCACATAGAGAATGAGGATAACGAAGTCATCTTCTAAAAATATCTACACAAAGACACAATGGTTTGAGGTGGTCTTCTGGTAGCCTTAACCGACCATAACAGACCCAAACTTCTTGTACCATTACTTGAGATCTTTTATCAACCCATATAGGCTTTTCCTTAGATGGTACACCAGTCCTTCCTTCCCCTCAACTCAGAATTCTTCCGACTGCTTCATATAAATCTCCTCCTCAAGATCACCATAGAGGAATGTTGTTCGCACATTCACCTATTCGATTTCTAAGTCGAGAACTACAACCAATCCGAGCACCACCTAGATTGAGGAAATATTCACAACCGAGGCAAAGATCTCATTGAAGTCAATGCTGTCGCGCTGATTGAAGCCTTTCACGACTAGTTTGGCCTTGTACCTTGGTCATGGATTGTTCTCATCGACTTTCAAGTGAAAGACTCATTTGTTCTTCAGCGCTCACTTTTCCTTTAGCAATTGTATCAACTTGAATGTGTGGTTTTCTTGCGTGGATTTTATTTCATCCTGCATTACTTTCGTCCACTCTGTTTTGTACTCATCCTTCATTATTTTTCCAAAGCTTTCGGGCTTCCTCCATCGATAAGTAACACATACTCATTAGCCCATAGACGAATAGAGGACCTTCAATTTCTCGAGGACCACCGGACGGGGAAGGTTTCGACTAGCTCGGTGATGTTACGAGGAGTTGCATCATCCTCATCTTTATCGAGCATCAAAGTCTCTCAATCTCGATGCTCTTCAGTAATACCTTGACCTCCTTGACCACCGTTCTCATGATGTACCAGTATAGATCGCATAAACTCAAGACTTGTATCGACAACCCAACTGTTATCATTATTAGAAACAACCTTGCCCTCTTTATCAATATTTTTGATTGTCTCATCCTCGACAAACACTACATCCCTTAACTAGATAAGCCTTTTCTCAGTTGAGTTATATAGTCAATGCCCCATCTCATCTTCCCCATAGCTAAGGAAGATTCATTGCCTTGTCTTTGGCTCCAGTTTGGTCTTTTTGTCATTTGGGATGCGGACAAAGGTCTTGCACCTAAACACATGCAAGTTTTTGTAAGACACTTCCTTCCCGGACCACACCATTTCAAGAACGTCTCCATTCAATGGGCCGCTCGGTGATTGGTTGATAATATAAGCCATGGCCTTCAAGGCTTCCCCCCAGAATGAATCAGGGAGTTTCGCCTTCGAGAGTACATAGTGAATTCTCTCCGTCAACATCCTATTCATCCACTCGGCCATCCCGTTTAGTTGTGGTGTCTTCTGTGGTGTTATTTGATGCCGAGTACCGTATGACCGACAATACGCATCAAATGCTCCGATATACTTGTCGATGTTATCATTTCGGATGCTCTTTAACTTCTTCTCCATTTGCCATTTAACCAAGGTATGAAAATGTTCAAAGAAACCAATGGCTTGATCCTTCGCTTTTAACGAATCCACCCACAAGTTTTTTGAACAATCGTCAATGAACGTAATGATGTACAGTGCTCTTTCGAGGGTCCTCATCTTGAAAGGTCCATATATGTCGGTGTGGACCATCTCCAATAGTTTAGCCTTCCTTGCAAATGAGTTCTCAATAAATAAAACTCGTCGTTGCTTCACCGCTATGCAGTGAGACTAGGTCTTAAGCCTGGTTTCCGTCATACCTTGGAGGAGGTCCTTCCTGGCCAGGCTACTCAACCCTTTCTCAGTCATGTGGTTCAACCAATGGTGCCATAAGTCTGAGGAGTCCTCACACCTCACAACATGCATATCTCTTGTCACAACGAGGGCATGAAACAAATACAAGTTAAAGACTTTCTTTCCCCGGGTAACTACTAGAGATCATTTGGTCAACCTTCATACCCCTTCACTGAATGTTGCAGAATCCCTCATCATCGAGCCAACCCACTGAAATCAGATTCGGCCAAATGTCCGGGATGTGCCATATATCCCTTGACAATAATTTGGTCCCAGTGTTAATGATGAGGGACGCGTTGCCACAACCGATGACCTAGGATGTCTCTTTGTTACCCATCTTTATCACTTAAAAATCACTAGGAGTGTAATATGTGAAGAATCCCCTCCACAACATGACATGTAGAGACGCACCAGTATCCACCACCCAATCAGTTTCGTACTCAGCCAGATTTATCACCTCATTCTCTTTATACACCAACCAGATGTCACCCTCGGTAACAACCGAGACCAAGGATCTCTCCTCGTCTTAGCCATATCGGCCTTCTTCTCATTGCTTTCTACCTTCTTGTGCTTCCACTTGTAATAGTGTTACTTAATATATCCCTTCTTCCCACAATGATGGCACTTAAGGTTTTGATACCTCGATCGAGATTTACTTTGGCTCCTCTTCGGACTTAGGATTGCACCCTTTATTCCTTTTCTATGACTCGACAACTAGTACTTCGGAGTGCAGCAAGGAGGAGGACCCCCTGCAACCAATATCCCATTTCCTCATCCAATATGACTCCCTTAACTATTTTCAGAGTCACGACGCCATTCAAAGTGGTATTGACAATGGAGATCAGTATCACCTCCCAAGAGTTTAGTAGGGTTGTCAACAGCCACAAGCCCAACAACTCTTCTTCGAACTTGATGCCTATCCCGTTCAGCTGGTCCACACATCTTTGGAACTCGTTCAAGTGGTCGATAATGGACACACCCTCCTTAAATCTTACTTGTATCAGTTTCATCAAGTGAAAAAACTTATTGTTTTTAATTTTAGAAATATAGAGCATCTCTAACTTTTCCCACAGTGTCCTCATGTTTGTCTCATTCGGATATGATTATACACGTTGTTGTCCACAAATTGCCCAACATAGTCGCAGACCTATTCATTCTCAAAAGCCCATTCCACCTCGGATTCTGCCTCGGGCTTTTGTGCAGCAAACATTGAAAGATGTATTCTTTTGACGAACAGCAAGTCCTTCATCTTACTCCGCCAAATATCATAGTCTCCATCAATTTTAACAAAGCTTAATAGTTGACACCGATAACCTTTCTTTGATACCACTTGGTAGGGCTTTGTCACCGGCTTGGATGAACCAACAGGGAAGGATGAACGGCGATGACGACAATGCACAACAAACAAACAAGAATCATAAAATTAAAGAAATAAGACATAATCAATTTTATATGAAAACTCTCTTCTCACTAAAAGAAAAAACCCATAGGATGATGCGACCAAAAATCTTTACTATGTAAAATCGGTTATATAACTTCCAAATAGAAGAATATAAGAGCTCGACACCTTATATTAAATGGACCTAAGAAACAGTGAAGACAAAAGAAAACAGTGTTTCCGTGCTCTTCTCTCTTTCTCTTCTTTTTTTTCTTTTTTATTGACGGCGCTCTCTAATCTGATTTTACTAACTTTTTTTTTCGCTCTTCGTCTCTTACTTTTTATAACCCTAAAGCGCATTTTCCACGCTTTGTACAATGAGCCTCTAGGCTTGACGTCCGGATGCCCTTCGGAATCCCCGCTTGGTCGTCCTTTAGACTAGGCGCTCAATCAGCCTTCAGCATCTCCACCCAGTCACTTGCTGCACATGCAAAAACCACTAGACAGCCTATCAGTTAGCTATGAACCCACGTGAGAGTGACATGCAACCCAACACAGCAGACCATCAATGGGATGGGATTACACACGTTAGCATAATTTGCAGGAATCAAATAAAATCTTGACCAATTGAACTGCGAATCAGCAGATCAACTGGAGAAGGAACGAGCATACAAGCCTGATGGTGGCATCCCATCAATGTACGTGTCAAAAGTTAGAAATTTAAAACCTCCTAGCTATACATGCATTTTGCAGGAAGTTAGGAGGCAAATGCATGCGTTTTGCAGGAAGTCACTGTTGGACGATGCTAATGATGCTACAGTGAGCTTCATCAATGGCGGACGTTACATTGCTCCAACATCAATGAAGGCTGTTAAAATTCGTTCAACCGTTCTAGTAATTGATGAAACATTTGTTGCTCATGTTAATACTGATAATTCCTCATTCATTGAGCCCCATTATTCTCGTAGAGGCTTTTCGGTGGTAATGAACGGTGAAGGCAACTGATAGAATTGCCTATAAATTGTAATAATATGTTTTGTCTCTACATCCCACTCTCACATATACACCATCTAGAAGTGAGAACGATGGTCCAGAAACTCAAAACGCAACAATTCAGTTCTGAAAAAAAAAACAGAGCAAGGAGATGGCTGGAGGTATATACACGATCCTTAATTTCGCTTTCGTGGTTGATTATACCACATAAAATGCTAACATTTGGTATCAGAGAGAGGTCGTGCCTCTGCCTCTACTATTCTGCGTTGTTCCCATTTTTGCCCGATATTTAAAATTCTTAAAGTTTCGGCTTTTGTTATGATTCGGTAAAAATGAGCACCGAAAATCGTTGGAAATTCCATTTCTGACATTTTCATATTTTTTTCATTATTTTTGGAGAAAAAATGGCATCGTTTTAACCAGCTCTGGAAATTGGGTCAAATCGGGCATCTTCAGGTTTAGGCAAACCCGACGAAAGTTGTAGACGACTCGAACGGCGTCGTTTCATCTGCTGCGACAGTAACCAAAACGGCGTCGTTTTGTCATTCTACAGTTAAAAAAATAAATTATTAAACGGTTTTGGACTTGGGCCGTTTTGCGTGAGTGGCCCGAATCCCGCGTTTGCCTTCTACTAGCCTACACGCGTTCTGCCTCTGGGCCATTGGCGTGGCGGCCCGCTTGTGTGCTGTGGCCCACACGCGTTCGGCCCATTCTGCTTAGGCCCACACTACAAAAATCAATGTTTATAAGCATGCTGCGCAGCGGAGGTCTCGAACCCGAGACCTGCGTGGAAGGAAGTGGCACAACAGCTGCACTGGGCGCGTGGTTATTATTTTATTTGGCATTTTAATTTCCTATATATGATATTAGTATATA
>JAODPA010059790.1:0-11222 GCA_025585075.1 Nepenthes mirabilis
ATGGATAAAAATATAAAAAATCATTATTCATCAATATACTAAAAATATACAAGATGTTTTGCAAAGACTGAGCATTGTGGAGCAGGGCAAAGTCTTTTAAGTGTTGAACTAGATGACTTGGATCTGTCCTTAACTAGAGTACCTCTAGATTGGCAATCTGCCGAATGGTTAGATGGAAGCTAAGCAAATAACAAAGACATAGGCTGGTCCATGCTCATTGGCGAGTCCTAGTACAAAAGAGGTTAGTCAGTGCCATACATGTGCTGCTTAACCCCAGCTAAGGTGGGTTGCACCCTCCGAGAAGTACATCTTGAAATTTAATGAGCATATATGGGAGAAAAAAATCTCATTTTTAAAATTATAAGGTAAGATAATTACTAGTCAACAAAAAAAAAGGATGCTATGTATTATTTTCAAGAAGTGCTATAGTTGCTAGATCCATATGAGTATCCAAAGACAATCTCACATAGCTCACAGTGTTACAAGCTCCTTGACGTTTCGTACAATGGAGACTTGAGATACTAAAGTCATTTTTCATAGCGACCCGTTCATCAGTATTAACATTAATTACTTTACAAAATATGTAGAAGCCTTATTGGCCAATATCATTGAACAAAATATGACTAAATTCCTATGCCAAAGCATCATTTGCCAATTTGAAATTTCTGTGGTCATTGTCACAAATGACGACACACAATTCTCCTGCAAGAGGTTTGCAAAATACAATATGGCCTTAGAATCTACCTAGTCTACACTTCAGTCTCATATCCCAAGATGAATGGGAAGACTGATGTGAAAAATTGAATGCTCATCAATGGCTTGAATACCAAACTGGACAAGGTTGGATCAGTGTCGGTTGACAATCTCCCTTCAGTATGTTGGGTTCAAAAGACAACTCAGAAAAAATCCGTTTTGCTTGTGCTTTGGTATGGAAGTCATCATCTTGGTGGAGATAGGTCTTCCTAGCTTTAGGTGATGAACTTTATTAACTAACAAAATTTTTAGCTCCCAACACAAAATCTAGATCTCTTGGAAAAAGCCAAATGCACAGTGCATATCCAAATTACGGCATAACAGAAGAGGGTGGCTAGGTAGCTCAACCAAATGGTGAACATTCGAAGTTAGTGACTTGGTGTACAGAAATTATGAGACCACCAGAAAATTAGCATATAGGAACATGCTAGACCCAATTTGGGAGGGACCACTCTTCGTCTCAGTAGTACTCCGGTGTGGAGTGTTTAAACTATGCACTCAAGCTTATAAACTAGTTCAATGAACATAAAACACCTTTCACCTTAAAAATACTATAAGTGATAAACTATGCTTAAGAGCCTACATGTATGCCTGACCTGTTACTTTGGTCTACTTATATTACGTAATGATTAATTTTATGTAATAGATAAAATATTTTATCCATTTTTAATCTTCTAAACATATGTGTCTATTTAAACTACTGTAAGAGTTATGCATTAACTAAGATTGACCCCAATTAGATAAGTGATTTTAACACTCATTTTGTTTATCATATTGACTTAAATTGGTAGTCACATAAAGTGTATGTCAAAAGAGATTAGACAGCCATCAGGATGGTCACACACTATGAATACCAAGGTTTGGGGGGAATGAGATTTACCAGTCCAAAATGCTCTCATGAGAGGTCAAACATCAAGTGGTATAAGAGTCCACTGAGACTTGATTATAAGAATAGTTGCCTAAATATCAAACCTTAAGAATACTTTAGGCATGTTTTACAAAAACACATATGAGGGCTTTACAACTTCATACCGCACGATCAATGACTAGTGTTTGTATAACCCAATGAAAATTGTCTAACAAATTAGTTGGAAGCCAAATTGGCAAGCAGATGGTCCATGAGCTGAGAGATGTATGCTTGGGGGCTGGACTCTAAATATCCATGGGCAAACTTTCTTAGTTAGATCAAGACTCAAAGTTGTTAAAGGGAGATATTAACTTCAATGCGTCAAAATACACCAAGGAAAGTCCCACTATAAATTTACAATATAGGAGGAGAGGGATAGACAAGATCTTGCTCAAGCAAGTGTATAGCCTTGGCCATGCGATCCTCCTGATCATTACCGGCCTCGACGTTCTTGACCTCTGTAGTTGTAACTACCTCGAATTCCTTGCATTTTGGCATCTAAGAAGAAAGTCAAGGGTTATTAGGGACACCAACCTCTGATAGAGATTGATCCCCTTCTTAAACCGATTGTTCAAGAGGGGGCTTATCTCTTCAAGGCGGATGCACTGTCGAAGTTTATCAGCTTATTGAAAGCACTTGACCAATCACTATTCGACAATGCGCTTGACAGTAGAAGCACTTCCTCTCGCCTCAACTTCATTCTCCTCAGCAAGGTGAATAGAATCCTCTAGCTTAGAAATTCTTTCTCCTTAATGGCTATGTGCATCTCGGTAGCAGTAACCCTGTCATCATTAGTAGTAGCTCTATCATCAGTAGCCACAGCTTGACCTTCAATGGCTTCAATTTGGTTGTGTATCCTCAGCAGCCACAGCTTGACCTTCAATGGCTTCAATTTGGTTCACAACGCACCTTAACCAATGTAACCATTCAGCGAGGTCCTCATCCAGGCTTTTCACCCTTGATTTGGTAGCAATAGCTCTTGCCTCCAAGGCCGTCGCTACTGAAGGGCGAACGAAAAACCTAGATAGCTTCACCAATTCCTGATCCAAGAAAACATCCTCTGCCTGACTTGCCTGAGCAATAAACAGGACTATAGAAAGGCCAGTGTAAAAAACAATTATAACGCTGCAATGTTTAAATCAACATGAAATAAAGAATGAATCTATCAGAAAAGCACAGACTCCTCGCCTACCAAGGAGCCAATAGAAGGGCTTGTAGCACTGTAATCAGGGGATACAAAGGGCCATTGGTAGCTAAGAGAAAGGGACAATTGTGTTGGAGTTCAACCTGAATATACACAATTTGGTGCAGCGAAACAAACCTAAACCTCCTATCATACGTTAACCACCAAAATTATGAGTGCAAGAAATATAATAATGCACAATAATTTTTAACGTGAAAAATTATTCTTAATTAAGAAAAAAATCACATAATAACTTTCAAACAAATCAACTATAAAAGTGCCAATTATAAGAACTCATTTTGAAATCTCTTCACTATAATCTCGAGTAAAGAATAGATAATTATAATTTCTCTCAACACATCCAACAATTCACAAGAAAAATAAGAGTAATCAAATAAAAATACACTTCTAGAAATTACCTATAGAATGATGTATTTGACCTTAATGAAGAACATAACTCAAATCACACCTCAACTGGATGCCGAGCATTTTTCTCTTATTTTTTCTTCTCTCCTCTCTCTTTATGCGATACTTTTTGTATGAGAATGATTTTAAAATAACCCTAAAATTGTGTTTGCGTGATTTTATGACCCGGGCTACTCTCGAGTGCCCGCAGGCATACCTTGAACGCGAATGACTCTAGAATCGATGCTCGAGCGAGCCTCAAGCGCAGATGTATCGACAGTAAACTGGAAGTGGAGCTCGAGCTCCACTTGAGCAAGCCACTAGTGCGGACTGCCTTTGGGCGGCTCGCCGAGCACATTTCGCACGTACAAGCACCTCAATCCTCACACGAATATCACATGATTCTTCCATGACCATCCGTTTATTGTAATACCTATAAAGGAGTGACAAAAACCCAACAAGTTGAGGATCAGGGCTATCTATGTTGGTCACCTCCAGTTGTGACGACCCCAAAAATCTTAACAAAAAACTAGCATGGTTCTGGCTGTAAAACGGCTGCGAAACTAAATACAAACTTGTATAATAACCCTGTACTTCATATATATAACACAACAACAATCATTACAGGATCTAAATGTGATAATATATTTGTGACTCTAATGTCATAACACTGGTTACAACGTTGGCTTAGATTAGATGCCAATGGGTACCAAAATACAAACCATAATCACCTGCGGAAGCACATACGTCCATAATACACAGCGTAAACTAAACTATCTGTACATTATTAATATACAAGCATACCTCTATCTCAAAATGTACAAAATTACTCCATAAGGTATAAAATTATAAAATCTAAATCCACAAAGCTCTTCTTCCAAAGATCTTCTGTCTAGCGGACTTCTAATCCTCTATTCCGCCTCATCAGGTATAAACTCATACTCGTACACAATAAGGGTGAGTCAAGTGCTCAGTAAGGCACAATATAATCAAAGACAATAAGTAATATACTCAAAATATAGTGGAGGAAGGATATAGGAGTATGATATAAATGTATAAATATGAAACATAATTAAATGTATTTTTCAAAATACCATTATTTTTTTAATTTTATTTCTAATTCCTTTAGATTCTAAAACATGTAGAATTATCTTTATATTTACGGATCAAGGCCAATAGGCCTTACCAGCTAACGGTGCGGTAGAATGAAAAAAAGGAATGTGTTTGCTTCCACACATTTTAAGGCACAAACCCACGAAATTCAAACATACCGTGGTGAGCGATATACCTTTAGCCCGATATACGAAGCCATAAAACTTATGCCACAATATCCCCCGTGACTCAGAGGCAGTCCTTATACTACTATAGTAATATCTTAAGGTAGACCAGAAAATACTACCCTCTAAATATAAATCATTGGTCCAGGTTTTATGATTATTTATATACTTAAGGAAAAATTCACCATATTTTTACACAGAATTCTCACTCCTAGAAAACAAATCATAAAACATATCAAATTATGGATTCCCTTCTTACACATTGCATAAATCCATAATTCTTGAGTATAAATACACTTTGTCATTTATTTGGGGACTTAAGTTTTTATCTGATTTCAAATACATGCATGAATAAACATAGTGCTTAGGAAGAATTAGTAAATTCTTACCATCATGAGTCAAATATAATTTTGTAGCTTCCGGACAACAATTTCATTCACAAAAACATCCACATAATTCCCGAAACATACAAAATAACATATATAATTTTCATACGAATATATACCAAATAAATCAGGTAAAAACATTCTCAAAACTAGGGTTTTAATAATCTAAAATCAAATCATGTATAAACCCTAAATTATGTGGATAAAAATGTCGGGGCGCGGGTTAAGGTTTTCATGTGCATAAAACCGCATAAAATTATCAAATCGGACATCTAATTGATAAATAATCATATACAAAATATGGGTATCCATTTCTTAAAGTCGATTCATGCATAAATCTGAAAATAAACGGGTAAAAACATTCGGGTGCGAAGTAAGGGTTTCACGTATGAAATACTGCATAAAACTTGAAAATTAAATGTGAAATTAATATATATATATACTCAAGTCATGGGTAATATAAAATAAAAGTATGGACGGGTATCAAGACGAAAATACCCGAAAGGATGGGAATAAAAGGTGAAACGAGAGGAAGAAAAGCATATAAATGTACTTACCTCGACCCGATCTACAACTTCTCTAACTAACTCTAAGTTAGAATTGAACCCGAGAGCCTCGATCTCCTCCTTCTCTCTCTTCTCCTTCACATTCTCTCTCTCTCTCTCTCTCTCGGATAGCTGAAAATGACGCGAAAATAACCTTTGCAGGTTTTTATATGCAAATTGGTGCCTCAAGAGCCATTCGGGCACTGTTCGGGCGCCGCGGTACCCAAAAATTCGCGCTTGAGCGCATATAGGGCGTGTATCGAGCACGCGATTCTTCCAAGTGCGCCCCGGGTGTGCCTTAGGCACGACATTTTGTCTTTTGCGCCTAGGTTGTGCCTCGGGCACGGGTCAGGCCTGCGTCAAGCTTGCAGCGAGCCTGCTTTATGCACGTGACGTTCGGGAAACATTTTGACACTTTTAACCCAATTTTGACATCCTTGAAACCTAATTTTGATTATATTAGTTTAATATGTCACGATTATCATAATTTAAAATTCGAATCTTATTTACGGATTCACTTTTTAAGGATTATAGTGCCGGTTTCCAATTTTGCCAATTCCAGATCTTTGGGCTTTTCAATCCAATTTCCCACATATTCTTTAACCTCAATTTATTTATATTGATTTAATTACTCCTAATTACTATATTTTAAAAACCGGTACTTTACAAATGTGATGCCCAGATCACCCACTTGCTTTGGAATGGGACCTGTGAAGTGTCTTAGCAACTCTCACTATAGTTAGCTCACTGTCGATAGGCTCACTGGGAAGACCTCCCTGGCTTACTGATCTAATGAGGACCTCTGCAGTCACCTCCAAAGGACTGGGCTTGGAAGGAAGGCAAATCTTCATGGCGGGCTTAAATTCTACAGTTGGTGGCGTTTGAACTGCAGGCTCATCTCGATCGATTAAGAGGTGAGAGGCTGTAGGCAAATCTTCATCAGCCTCCTCAATGCCCACAACCAAATTCTTTTCTCATCGGCCTGTGCAAATGCATCATATGGGGAAATATCAAGAGAAGTTTGTAGAAGAACCCAGGATTGAGGCAGGGGGAGGAGTTAATTTCCTTTGACACCGTATCTCAAGGGGGGAGTGTTAGCATGAACCGGCGAGGCTTTGTTGGAAGGCTTGCCCAGACGAGTCGTATTTGAGCCAACCACTTGGGAAGACCTCAAGGTTATCCCCTTCAGCCTCTTCTAGGAATGAGTGTTGGGGTCACTCCCGAGTGGCAGCAGTCCGCGGACTCCATTGGTTGAATGGACGAGGACTTTGTTTGAAACGTCATGTCCAAAAGGATTTGGGGACGAGGACTCCTTTGAAGCGTCATGTCCGAGCTGTTGCTGAGGACAAAGACGAGGAGTCTAGAATCGTAGGCGTTGACTCTATCAACGTAGGCCTGCAAGTGGCCGTTTTTGCAGGTGGGTTGGTCACCCACTCTGATTGGATGTTGCAGCGGCTGCAACTTTCCGATGACAGGCCTGCCATCTGACACGCCAAGCATGCGCCTGCCATGGCAGGCCTAGGGCGTAGGTCTGGAGACCTACGTCCAGTAGGGTGGGCGGACACACCACCTTTTGTGTATATATAGAAGCTTGTTGCCATTGCTTGTGTGTGCTAGAGTTGGGACATTTTGAGTTCTAAAAGTCTTGAGAAAGCTGTGGGCAAGCTTTGTTGTAAAGATAGAGTGAGATACACTTTGAGAGAGGAAGGTTGTACACTTGAGATTGTTTTCTTTCGTTAGAGCTTGAGTAGCCAACACTTGTAAACAATTCTCTTATAGTACATTTCTTCGTGGTTTTTCCCTTGGTGTTAGAAGGGCTTTCAACGTTAAAACTTGTGTGTTCTCTTTTGTTCTCTATTCTTACTTTTCTTGCCGTCCGAGAGCTCTACTCTGTATGCTGTCCGAGAACTCTGTCCGCTCGGTCACCGTGCAGTCCGAGTGTTTTTTCCCAACAAGTGGTATCAGAGACTTAGGTTCTTTGTACGGTGATCTTGTTGTCAGCTGCTATGGATTACGGAAGCAAAATGACTTGTTTGAATGGATCAAACTTTGACACTTGGCAAAGCAAAATGTCTGACTTGCTATATGTGAAGTCCATGCATAATCTGGTTTTTGCCACAGAAAAGCCGGCGGCAAAAACGGACGAGGCATGGACGCTGGAACACAAGCAAGTGTGTGGCTTCATACGGCAGTTTGTTGATGACAACGTGTACAACCACGTTCGCACAGAGATGAATGCCAAGGCGCTTTGGGAGAAGTTGGAGAAGCTTTTTGCTTCCAAATCTGAAAATAACAAAATCTATCATTTGATGAGGCTGGTGCATATCAGTACAAGGACGGATCATCTGTTGCCGACCACCTGAATGAGTTTCAGGGCTGTGTGGACCGGCTGAATGGCATGGGCATTAAGTTCGAGGATGAGGTGCTCGGACTCTGGCTCCTAGCAACCCTCCCGAACTCCTGGGAGACCATGAGGGTCACCATCGCCAATACAGCTCCAAACAGCGTGGTGAATTTAGAGATGGTCAAAGGAGCAGTGCTGAACGAGGAGGTGCGGCGGCGTTCTCAGGGAACGATGACCTCTCAGCAATCCGAGGTCCTTGTCACTGAGTCAAGGAGAAGAGGCCGAGGACGTGGCCCAAAGTCTGAAGACAAAGGGCGGAGTAAGTCACGTTCTCGGTATCAGGATATGGAGTGCCATCATTGTGGCAAGAAGGGCCACATCAAGAAATTTTGTTACAAATGGAAGCGTGAAAACGCTGGAGCAGATAGGGGCATGAAGAAATGTGGCGAGGAAGAGTCCTCGGTCTCTGTCGTCACAGGAGGTGACCTCCTTCTGGCTTGCGAGTCTGAAGACTCAGTGAGCGTGGCTGAGCAAGCCTCTGACTGGGTGGTGGATTCTGGCGCATCTATCCACGTCACTCACAGGAATTAGCTGTTCTCCACTTACACTCCCTGCGCCCCAGGAGTATTGAAGATGGTCAATTTGGAGATGTCCAAAATTGTTGGACGAGGAGACATCTCCTTGTTGACAAACACTGGTGCCCGGCTGATTTTGAGGGACGTCCGACACGTCCCCGATATTCGCATGAATATCATTTCAGCGGGACAGCTCGACGATGAAGGCTACTGCAGCGTCTTTTGTGACGGCAGTTTCAAGCTGAAGAAGGGCTCGATGGTGGTTGCTCGAGGAGTAAAGGCTTCAGGCCTTTACACTATGAACGCCCAGGCCGAGGTAGCAGAGGTGAATGCTACGGGGAATGTGGAGTCCTCGGACCTGTGGCACAAGAGACTCGGACACATGAGTGAGCATGGCATGAGTCATCTGGCCAAGAAGGGTCTCATCCCGGAAGTGGATGGAGACAGGCCGAGGACTTGCCCTCACTGCTTGGCGGGGAAGCAGCGAAGGGTCTCCTTTTCAGGAGACGCATCTTCCAAGAGGTCCGAGGTCTTGGAACTCGTCCACACAGACGTGTGTGGGCCTTTACCGGAGAAGTCATTTGGAGGTGCACAATATTTTGTGACCTTCATTGACGATTATTCAATGAAGTTGTGGGTGTTCCCATTGAAAACCAAGGACCAGGTTACGGGAACCTTTGAGCAGTTCCATACGCTCGTTGAGCAAGAAATCGGGAAGAGGTTAAAGGCCGTGCGGAGCGACAACGGCGGTGAGTTAATTGGAATGTTTGATGCCTATTGTAAGACTCTCGGCATCAAACATCAGAAGACTCCACCCAAGACGCCGCAACTGAATGGCATGGCCGAGAGGATGAATCACACCCTGATGGAAAGGGTCAGGTGCATGTTGTCCGAGGCCTGGCTTCCGGGATCTTTTTGGGACGAGGCCTTGAAGACGGTCGCCCACGTGATCAACCGGTCGCCTTGTAAGCCTCTGGATGGGAAAGTTCCAGAGCGGATTTGGACCGGAAGGGAACCAGCTTACAACCATCTCATGACTTTTGGCTGTAAAGCCTTTGTTCATGTTCCGAGAGATGAGAGGACCAAACTTGAGCCAAAGACCATGCAATGTGTTTTTCTGGGCTATGGCGACGATGAGTTTGGGTTCAGACTGTATGACCCAAAGGAAAAGAAGCTAGTACGGTCCCGAGACGTGATTTTCGTTGAGGACGAGACCATAGAGGACTTTGGGAAAGAGTTAAAGTCTCTACCCAACACTTACCGGATGGACAAAAGTGATAGTGTCCGTCCTATACGTCTTGCGTCCGACGTCAGCGAACCAAGAGTTGTTGCCAACTAGGATCAGGCGATTCCAGCGCCTCAGGATCAGGTTGAAGATTTGGTGCCTCAAGTGGATGAGGAGGCCCCTGTGAGACGGTCGTCCAGGCCGAGACGACCGTCCGTCCGCCTTCCAGCAAGTGAGTATGTCCTCCTCACTGATGCTGGAGAACCAGAGGATTTTGACGAAACTATGAGGAGCTCCCAGAAGGATAAATGGTTTGAGGCCACGGAAGAGGAAATGGCCTCACTTCATGAGAACCATACCTTTGAGCTAGCCAAACTGCCTAAAGGGAAAAAGGCCCTGAAGAACAAATGGGTCTTCCGGCTGAAGGCGACCGAGGACCCGAGTGCCCCGAGACACAAGGCACGACTTGTGGTTAAGGGATTTGATGAACGAAAGGGTGTTGACTTTGGTAAAATTTTTGCGCCTGTTGTGAAGATGTCCTCGGTCCATATAGTGCTCGGACTGGCAGCAGCTTTGGACCTGGAGATTGAGTAACTGGATGTTCGGACAGCTTTTCTCCATGGAGATCTAGTGGAAGAGATCTACATGGAGCAACCAGATGGTTTTGAAGTCAAAGGAAAGGAGGGACTGGTTTGTCGTTTGAAGAAGAGCTTGTATGGGCTGAAACAAGCTCCGAGACAGTGGTATCGGAAGTTTGAGTCTGTTATGGTCGGACAAGGATACCATAAGACTTCTTCGGACCACTGTGTCTTTGTGCAGAAGTTCTCGGAAAATGATTTCGTCATCCTTCTCCTTTATGTGGACGACATGCTGGTTGTCGGACAGAATAGTGCTCGGATCAAGGAGCTGAAGAAGCAATTGGGACAGTCTTTCGCCATGAAAGACCTCGAACCGGTAAAACAGATTCTGGGAATCAGGATTTCTCGCGACCGAGAGGGCAAGAAGCTTCGGCTGTCCTAGGAAGGCTATATCGAAAAGGTGCTTCAGAGATTCAGCATGGAAGGGTCCAAGCCTGTCAGCACTCCTTTGGCCAACCATTTTAAGTTGAGCAAACAACAGTGTCCGTTCTCGGACGCTGAGAAGGCGCGCATGAGTAAGATGCCTTACTCCTCGGCCGTTGGCAGCCTTATGTACGCGGCCGTGTCTACGCGACCGGACATTGCTCATGCGGTTGGCATTGTGAGCAGATTCCTCTCAAACCCAGGTATGGAGCATTGGTCAGCGGTGAAGTGGATCTTCAGATATCTTCGCGGACCTCCAAGACGGGTTTGCAGTTTGGAAATGAAAAGCCTCAGCTGATTGCGTACACGGACGCAGACATGGCCGGGGACGTTGATTCTCGGAAATCAACGTTCGGATACTTGGTAAAATTTGCAGGAGGGGCGGTCTCCTGGCAGTCCAAGTTACAGAAGTGCGTCGCTCTCTCCACTACGGAAGCAGAGTTTATTGCCGTGACCGAGGCCTGTAAGGAAATGATTTGGATGAAGAGGTTTGTCCAAGAATTGGGTCTAAGGCAAGAGACGTACGAGGTCATTTGTGATAGTCAAAGTGCCATTCACTTG